>RJVU01027559.1:11777775-11788098 GCA_003731715.1 Anabarilius grahami | reverse complement strand
ATGAAAGGCTTTGGGTTTCATCCAGTGATTATTGTTTGGGGGGATTTAAGTATCTCCATCTATCTCATCCTTAGATGAGGCTACTTTTTCTCTGTCTCTCTCTCTCTCTCTCTCTCTCTCTCTTGCTCCATCACTCTATTTATCTCACTCTATCCCTGTTTCTTTCTCCTTCACTCTTTCTGGAATGCTTCCTGTTTCTCTGATCGCAGGTGTCTGATTCTCTTTGCCTCCGCTGTGGTTTCATTTATCCGGAAGGTTCTTCTTGCCTTGCTCAAAGGGGAAACACAAAACCCACGGCGGGAGATGCTCTCCTTCTCTTTCCACCTCCTTATTACTGTCTCTCTCCCTCTCATGTTCATTCTTTATATCCTGCATTCTCTCATTGTTTTGTGACTTTGTAATTCATAAAACAGCACGGTTCCTTTGAATGTTTCTCAATGATAAACATGGATTGGATTTTCTAGATTTTTTTTCTGCTCATATCGTTGCAACCATTTTTCCTGTTGAGCAGTAAGAGATCAGGACTCTGAAAGCTCTTTCTTTGGTCTTTCATCATTTTAAACATAAAACATAAAGTGTAGGGTAATATATAGACTATGATACTTCCACTTACATGGCTGATTTTGCTTCTGCTGCTTTCTTTGCTGTTTTATCACATCTATATTGTAACCTCTCAATCTTTATCATCTCATTATTGACTAAATACATAACCAGAGACAGTTCACTCTTTACTATTGTCATATTAAAGGATTAGTTCACTTCTGAATGAAAATTTCCTGATAATTTACTCACCCCCATGTTATCCATATCTATCTTTCTTCAGTCGAAAGGAAATTAAGGTTTTTGAGGAAAACATTCCAGGGTTTTTCTCCATATTGTGGACTTCAGTGGGGTTCACCGGTTGGAAGGTCCAAATTGCAGTTTCACTGCAGCTTCAAAGCACTCTACATGATCCCAGTCGAGGAAAAAGGGTCTTATCTAGTGAAACAATCGGTCATTTTCTTAAAAAAATAAAATAATTATATACTTTTTTTAACCACAAATGCTCGTCTTGCACTGCTCTGTGATCCGCTACGCATGATGTAATCACGTTACAAAGGTCATGCGTGACGTAGGCGGGAGTACCGATCCAGTGTCTACAAAGCGAACATGCAAAGATTAACTCAAATGCCCTTTACAAAAGAAAGGGTAAAACAACGGTGTCGGACGATTTTGAAGTTGGAGGAGAAAATGTTTTTCGCCCTACCGCGGTACTTCCGCATACGTCACGCATGACCTTTCCAACGTGATTACGTCATATGTGGTGGATCGCAGAGCTAGTGCAAGACGAGCATTTGTGGTTAAAAAGTATATAAATTATTTATTTTATTTTTTTTAAATGATTGATCGTTTCGCTAGATAAGACCCTTATTCCTCGTCTGGTTTCGTTTAAAGCCCTTTGAAGCTGCATTGAAACTGCAATTTGGATCTTCAACCCGGTGAACCCCACTGAAGTCCGCTATATGGAGAAAAATCCTGGAATGTTTTCCTCAAAAACCTTAATCTCTTTTTGACTAAAGAAAGAAAGAAATGAACATCTTGGATGACATGGGGATGAGTAAATTATCAGGAAATTTTCATTCTGAAGTGAGCTAATTCTTTAACTTGCTATAGACCTTAGTCAGGTTAGACACCAAATTTAATTTGACATGAATGAAAATGAGGCTGTGAGTGTCCTAGTGTCAATCATTCAGCCTTCAAAACATTGAAGATTTTCAAACGAAATTTTGAATGTAAAAATGTAATGCAAGAGGCTCATATTTTTATTTGTGTCAATAAAAAATTAGCAACTACGCTGACTAATTGTTGAAAAACAATATGTAGAAAGCTTGCTGTTACAGTTATAAAGATTAAAGTCAAATATTCTGAGTGTTGGAGGAGTGTGAATTATTTTAATTGAAAGGGATAACAGAAATAATTTGTCTTTGTGTGAAGAAGAAATGACACCTGTGGAAGCTCTTTCCCTCTAATCACATCACATCCTCTCTGTTGCACTCAGTCGTGTGGATAGTAGAGCCTCTCTGGGGCCGAGAGATACAAAGATAAAGAGAAAGAGTATATAAGTCCAGGACTGTCAGGATATTAGAGAAAGAGCGAGTCCCTCAATCCCTCAGTCTCTAAAACAGGCTCCAGAGATGCCATTTTGGGCCAGATGACAAATGGCTCCTGTCTGCATCGCTGAGGGAGAGAAGCATGCTGGGAGAATGCTCATTTCCACATAATTACCCTCCTTCTTTCTCTCTCAAGATTCAAGTTCCCTCTTTCTACCTCTATTGCTCTTTTTTTCTCTACCTTGCCCTCTATCTCTCCTTCTTTATTCTCTGTCAGTACTAACACAGTTTAGAGAGTTTCTGCTCTTAGGCTGCATCTGGTCAACAAAGGCATGTAATATTGATTTTCATTTTTCTCATTTGTAGAGCACTTTAAGCCTGAGTTCTTGGACAGCATCAAATGTCCATCATCTGACTCTGACTGGTTGAAACTGACAACTCTTGGGTTTCAGTGCAAAGCAACAGGTTTCATAAAAATGAAAATAATTTACTTTCTATACACTCTAAAAAATGTTTGGTTAAAAACAACCCAAGTTGGGTTGAAAATGGACAAACCCAGCAATTGGGTTGTTTTAACCCAGTGGTTGGGTTAAATGTTTGCCCAACCTGCTGGGTAGTTTTATTTAACCCAACTACTGATTAAAAATGACTATATGGCTGGCTTAAAATGAATCCAAAATAGGTGAGAAATTAAAAATCAGACACATAATTACTAGAGGCAACAATAATAATCAAAAGGTGTACATTTATTAATAAGCAATTTAATAAATGTTTATTGTTTATTATTCATTATCTTATTAATAAATGCTCATTTATTAAACATATTAATAAATGTTAATTTCCAGCATATTTTGGGTTCATTTTAAGCAAGCAATACAGTAATTTTTATACAACAGTTGAGTTAAATAAAACTACCCAGCGCGTTGGGCAAACATTTTACCCAACCACTGGGTTAAAACAACCCAATTGCATTTTTTAGAGTGTACTTTCTATTTATTAAGTTTTTCATTATAATTCAGATTGTTTGGTATTTACTTATTTATTCGTTTAATTGTTGTGTTTGTTATTTTGTAAAAGTAAAAGATTTTGAAAAAAATCCTTTGGGTTTATTCAGATTTTTTTAAACAAGGAAAATTATCAAGATAATCTCATAATTTCTAAAGGATAATTGAGGAGTTTCAACAGGTGGGATACAGAAAAAATCATAAAAAAAATATATATTCCCTACATGACAAGAGCCAAATATATTTTCTTGGGTCAAATATATAAGTTTATTATTAGCTGTAACAGTAAAATGATATGTAAATTATATAAATATACTATACAAATATTATTTAAAAATCCAAGAAAAAACCTCTTAGCTATTATTTCTTGTACTTGTAATGTCAGTGAATTTTATAATGGATATAAAATGTCATTCACAAAGTAAGCTAACAACTTCCTTTAAATTTTTTTAGAAATCCTGATAAACAAATGCAGCTGAATCGACTCTTTTTCATGTTTGGTCCGAGATGCCGAATAAAAGCATACATAATTGATGGCGTTAGTTCCGTCTCCTCAAAACGTCTTCAGAGAATGAAGGACCCTTCAGCAATGCCTGCACTCAGCCAAATTACACTTAAGTACTTGCTCAATATTTTAACAGGATTCTGAAGTCGGGTGGGAGGGAGTTAAATGATGGGGTGTTGGACGCAGGTGCCTTTATGTATTACAGAAGCACCAGGCAGAAGCTCTTGATGGCACATCTAATGGGCCTCTTAGTTAAATACGATCTATTCAAATCCTAAACCCTGAACAACCCGTTTAGACGACACTCTAGCACTTCGCACACACTAGCCACTCCATTTCATCACATTTCCTTCTGCTTTCATAGCTGTACACTTACACAATGTTTGGTTTGTCAGTTACTGTCAACTTTGGCACATAAAGGATTGTATTTTTAAAAAGTAGCACACAATTTTTTTAACTTCTTCTATGTAACTTTGAAAAATCAAAAGTAGGCGATTAAGTGTCTTGTTCTCAAATATAACCTGGAGTCTGTCAGTGGTGGGTCTGGAGATTCCTTTCCTCTACTCCAGCCAGCAAAGAGAGCATCTGTCCATTATTACAGACCCACATCACCGTCCAGAATGATTGTCCCCATTTTAGAACTCCCTCAGGGTCTGGAAGGTTATTTACCTCTTTGTCTTAAAAAATATTTTATGACTTCTGAGAAAATAAAAATGTCAGTGCATCTCAGCTCATAAAAGACAAATTAACCCTCAAGTTCTGTTGAGATTGACTGTTTGGGGTAGCCAGATTTTGACCTCATATTTCGCTTCAAATTATATATATATATATATACACTTCAATTATGTAATCAATCACAGAAAACAAGAGACAACTGTGTGTTTTTATTTCTGCATTGAGTTCCAGATAAGATGACAAACATTGAGATCAGACTAGAGCCCTTGTGGGCTGGTTCTGATCCTCTCAGTTTTGTTCTGGTGTTGATTTGCAGCTTGTCAATGAGCAAATTGACTTCAATCTTCTTGATTTTATTGGAGACTGACCCACTGAACCCAGAGATCTATACACCTGCTACCCAAAACACACACACAGAAACACACACTTAAAGAGCTAAATAGTGAGAAGAGAGAGTGAAAGATGGTGTAAGAGTGCAGACGAGATTGGTGCTGTTATCTAGTAAATCGTCTGAATTGAAGCATCCTGCAGAATATGTGATGAGTGTGTGTTGTGTTTGAGTGTGTGATGGGGGTAGGGTGGTAAGGGAGGGGGGGTCTCTTTGTTTCCAAATCCATCTGCTGGAACCTAACAAAGGGTAGTAAGGGAGGAGGAAAGAGGGAGACGGGGGTTTTGGGGATGAGAAACACCACACATATTGCCTGATGTTGAACGCTTGGTGCTTCTGTGTGTGAGAGAGAGTTAAAACAATTTAATCCAGAGCTAAAGTGATGGCCGCACATGATGGCAATGTAAAAAACCTCAGCTGCCTGCTGTATTGTTGTTGTGGCTGTAAATAATCTTGAACATTAATTTGGCTTTTGAGCACTCGTGAAAGAGGAAGAAAGACAAATTATATTGTCTTTGAAGGACACTTCCTGTTGGACCTGAAGCTCTGTGTCCCTCACTGCAGTAAATACTAACCTTGTCCATTAGCTGCCGTGAGGAATTTATGAATGTTCCTTAGTCTTTTTATGGGTTATAACAGGTGCTTTTATGAATTCTATTCACCAAATGCTGACATGTGTGACTGAAGGACTGGAACATGTGTGGAGGCTCAAATGAACCCGATTATGACCCTGGAAACATCACTGATTTGGCCAGGCATGGGATTAATTACTGCAACACCCGGGAGCACGTTAGAGTCCATTTTTCCATTTAAATTCATTAACAGAAGAAGAATAACAGCCCGTATTGAGCCATTATTTCAAATTTGTCTTAAAAAAAAGTATTCAAAAGCTTTCTAGATTAGAGAGAGAAAGGTCAATGCCTCGTTTCTGCCCCAGACAGTTTCAAAACCTCTTTTTATATCTCTCAGCCTCTCTCTCTCTTTCTCTCTCTCTGCCTCTGTTGAAACATTAAGGTCAACCTTTGTATATGTTTTCATATGTGTGATTTCTTTGTATAGGTAGGCATTTAGGCTTTAGCCAGTTACATTAAAGCAGCAGTCTGAAAAGTAGACCAATCGCTTAAGATCAGCTGGCCCGTAACCTTATTCAGCATGAATAGCTATATCACAATAAAAATGCAACCAGTGGTATAAATATTAAAGAGTTAGCTCACCCAAAAATGAAATTTCTGTCATTATGTACTCACCCTCATTCTGTTACAAACCTGTAAGACCTTCTTCGTTCATCTTCAGAACACAGATTAAGATATTTTTGATGAAATCCGAGAGGTTTTTTTTAAAATCTCCCATGTGAAAGCAAAGAAATGACCACATTTAAGGTCCAGAGAAGTAGTAAAGACATCTTTAAAAAAGTCAATGTGACTACAGTGGTTTAACATTAATGTTATGAAGCGACGAGAATACTTTTTGTATTTACTTCTCGTTACTTCATAACATTAACGTTAAACCACTGTAGTCACATTGACTTTTTTAACAATGTCTTTACTACTTCTCTGGACCTTGAATGTGGTAATTTTGTTGCTTTCTATGGGAGATAAATTAAGATATTTTTGAACAAATCCAAGAGTTTTTTTTTTGTGTGTGTGTGTGTTCCGAAGATGAACGAAGGTCTTGCGGAATTGGAACGACATAAGGGTGAATACTAAATGACAGAAATTACATTTTTGGGTGAACTAACCCTTTAAGATTGATAAAATATGATATAAAGATTAAAAAACCCTATACATACATACATATATATTTATATAATGCTGAATATTTTATTCAGTACATTTTCTTAAAATTATTTCATTTATTTCAGTCAATGGAAGATTTTCAGAATTATTTGAATGACATCTATGTTAAATGATTTGGACCTTGAAAGCACTGTAATGATGCTGTAATGACATCATTACTACATCAGACAGACACAGGTCAGTCTCTTTCACACACACATTCTAAGTACAAGTTTAGTGTATTCTGCTCAGTTTTCCTCCTTATCTAGTTAAGGTCACTCTGTTTCTTTCTCTGAAATGAAAATGGAAATGTAGCTTTATAAATATGTATGAGCATGATTGCCTTCCAGCACTCAGAGTAAAAATATTTAGCATCTTTAATCATGTTTATTCAAAGGTTCGTCTTTCTGCTCAACTCGGATTGTTTTCCACCGCATAAGCTGAAATATCGGAGGTTTGGGCTCAGGGTGACCTTGCGGAGCACGACAGCTGTTGTCAAATCTGACTGTGTTGCACAACTCCACTGGACTTGTGCAACATGTGAAAGCTGCAGTCAGCGCAGCAGAAACATGACCAACTGCAAAGTTTAGACTCATGGTGGGCACAGGCCATTGGGGAAGCGTGATGTGCTGTCAGCCTTCAGCTCCAGGTGAGGAGTTTGGGTGTTATGGCACGAGAAAATAAAGGAGCAGTGAGGTAGAATAAATAGCAGCAGTTCAGTGAGAGAGAGATGAAGAGATCGAGCCGGGAGGCAAATGTTGGCCTGAATGTGAAAATCTCTCTATTGTCAGTGTCCTGAAATGTACTGTATGCATTCTCTTCTGTTCTTTATTGACCTTACAAAATATGGAAAGTCAAAAAATATTCATATGCAAGGAAAGTAAAGGTTGCTTGTGTGGATGCAGCAGTGTTCCAGTGTTTTTTAGATTAGATGGATTCTGTGGTTTTCCTACTTTTGCTTTATAAATTATATGGATGAGCCAATGAATGGACTAAACTATGTTAGCAGATGATTGTTGTTCATAAGGTTAAATGTTTTATACACCTAGTATTGAAATTGGGTGAAACTGACTATAAAAGTAAGATTTTATCAAACATTTTTTATCAAGTAATTTTGTGTGCAAGTTTGTATGCATAGATCATCATTAAATATGAATAATTAGTGATCAATCAAATTTAATCTTCAATTAAATATTCAGTTCAATATTCATTTTATTTATAAACTTAAAATCCATAATATAAAATTATATGTATAGAGTTCAGATCATAGAGATGTAGTAGGTTCCGCAGTATGACTGTTTTTAATGCTTTGTGTCCAGTGTAGTAACTGATTACATAATCAGATTCCAACAATTAAATACTTGTAGTTAGATTGTATTGTTTTGGAATACTCATAATCATAATACAGTTACTTTTTATTGATTACATGATTACTTAACCCTCTGGAGTCTGAGGCTGATTTGGGGCCTGGAGAAGTTTTGACATGCCCTGACATTTGTGCTTTTTTCAGTTGTTCATAAACATATAAATGACACAAGTGTCATTACACTGTATTCAGCACAAACTAGGCTACAATAATATGTGAGGAACATGTATGTACATGTTTGTGTTTTTGAAGGAATAACATTTATGCGTGGTTATTGAAAAAACAAAAAACTTAAGTCACTGAAATAAGGCCAAAAAAAGGATAGTAAATCTGTGTTTACAATACTTTAGGGTATTGGAGGTTGTAGACTAGAGTTTTTGCTTCAGAATTATGTAAAAATTATGCTGACTACTCTTTCATTTATAACAATATATTGATTTAGTTTTTGTAAGACACTTTTTGCCAAGGAACACCGTATGCATGGAGGCGTGAATCATCGTGAATAATGATGAATAATGGCTCATTCTCACCTGAGAAGACAAAAGAATTGAATAATAATGAGCTGAAATGACTTGCATATTAATGAGGCATTTCAGTCAGGTAGGCTGTGAAAAAAACCTTCTGTGATGTCTTAAGCTCATCATGGTATATGAAACATACAGAAAAATATTATTACAATATAAAGTAATGGTTTTATATTATACTTTAAAATATGATGTATTTCTGTGATGCAAAGAGTCTGAATATAGGCTTTTAGTTTAAAAGCATGCACATTTGGAGAAATATTGGATTCTCATATGTTTATGTCAATTTTCTATACAGAGGAGTTATATTTATTTAATATTCAATGTCATTACTATGAGCGCTGGTGTTTTCAATTCATACTTGCAGTCGGAGGGCGCTCTCTGTGCATTTTTAGTCCACAAATTAATCTAAAGAAGAAGAGGCTATTCCATGAATGGTGTTTGAAGTGAAGTGAAGTGAAGTGACATGTGGCCAAGTATGGTGACCCATACTCAGAATTTGTGCTCTGCATTTAACCCATCCAAGTGCACACACACAGCAGTGAACACACACACCGTGAACACACACCCGGAGCAGTGGGCAGCCATTGCTGCGGCGCCCGGGGAGCAGTTGGGGTTACGGTGCCTTGCTCAAGGGTCTCACCTCAGTCGTGGTATTGAGGGTGGGGAGAGCGCTGGACATTCACTCCCCTCACCGACAATCCCTGCCGGACCTGAGACTCGAACCCATGACCTTTGGGTTACAAGTCCGACTTTCTATTCATTAGGCCACGACTGCCCCCAATTCATTTTCATTTTCAATTCATACTGCAGCCGGAGGGCGCTAAAGGAACAAAAACTCATCTAAAATTCATCTATAGAAGAAAAGTAAACAGGAGCTAACTGCATGTCTTCCAGAGATCGTTAACCATGGCTTTTACACCCAGATAAACACTTTTCAAGATAATAAATACACGATTGAAACTATGTCTGCATGTATTGACTGAATTTGCGTCTGAATAGCTCTGGCTCTGTGGGCGTGGCCGCATTAGCGGATAATGAGCTGAATCACGGACTTCTGACATAGCTCTCTTTTCATACAGATTACATAAACACAGAATGTTTGTTTTCGATTTGACTTACACGATTTAAAACCTGACATTTCAAAGTTTTTTTAGACACAAGTGTTTTTTTTGTCATTAGAATTCGATAAGTTACAGTTCATTTTCTGAGAACTATCAGATTGGACTTCGTTCAGAGGGAGACGAGAGATCACGCATCATGTTAGTTTTCTTTATTTTACAAAAAGCACAACATTTTGTTTTTACTCTGAGTGTATACAAATAAAAGAAGACATTCTATAGTTTCAATTGATATATTACTTATGTCTCTATTTTTATTCACAAAATGGCAGTAAATTATTTGGAATGCATTGATTCTCCCTAATTATTCTTTCTTTCTTTTTTTTTTATTCTTCCTTTCTTAAACGTTTTATGGAATTGCACACACAGACCTGCCACTAGTCAGGTGACTATATAATTACATGGAAAATTTAGAGGCAGGACAGCATAAATTATTAGCTTTTCATAGATTTATGAACCCTCTGCAGTTCCTTCCCAAACCATAGTTTGGGAAGCCCTGACATAATGTTTAATGCACTTGCAGGTACCCTGCATGTTTTTATATGTTATCTTATGTATTAGTTTTATTATCTTATATATCATGTGTAATATTGTACAGCACTTTGGTACAACACACGTTGTTTTTAAATGTGCTTTATAAATAAACTTGAACTTGAACTTCATGTTGTTGAGATATATATATAGAGAGAGATTGTACTGTTCAAATCAATGTTATAAATAAGTTAGGTCAAAGTATTCTGATTATATTACCTAAAATGTGTAATGTAATCGATTACATTACTAACTACAATTTCTATCATGTAATTTGTATTCAGTAATGGACTACAATTTGTTAGTAATCTACCCAGCACTGTTTGTGTTTTTTTTTTTTTTTT
>RJVU01027559.1:11657825-11767369 GCA_003731715.1 Anabarilius grahami | reverse complement strand
TATTTTTGTTATGTGGTAATCAACAGCAGGCCTCAGATGCTTTTGATTTAACCTGGAATATAACCTATCTTTAAAACAAGTTATCAACTTAAAGGATTAGTTCACTTTAAAATGAAAATTACCCCATGATTTACTCACCCTCAAGCCATTCTAGGTGTATATGACTTTCTTCTTTCTGATAAATACAACCGGAGTTATATTAATAATCACCCTGATGCTCCAAAGCTTTATAATGGCAGTGTACGGAAACCACCTATTTGAAACTCAAAAAGTGCATTCAACATAAACTTACTCCACGTGGCTCCAGGGGGTTAATAAATGCCTTCTGAAGCAAAGCGATGCATTTGTGTAAGAAAAATATCCATATTTAACACGTTATAAAGTAAAATAACTCGCTTCTGACAGACAAAGAAAGTGTAATGCCTCTCGCAGTTCAAAACGCTTACGCTATGTCCCATGCCTTCCGTATTCAACTTACAAAACAAACTTTTTCCGTAAGTTGAATATGGAAGGTGGTCTGGCGGAAGTTAGTTATTTTACTTTATAATGTGTTAAAAATTGATTTTTTTTTTTTATAGAAATGCATCGCTTCGCTTCAGAAGGCCTTTATTAACCCCCCGGAGCATCAGGGTGATTATTAATATAACTCCGATTGTATTTTTCTGAAAGAAGAAAGTCATACACCTAGGATGGCTTGAGGGTGAGTAAATCATGGGGTAATTTTCATTTTAAAGTGAACTAATCCTTTAATAGAACACAAAATATATGCAAAACCGTAATAAAATGGTAATAAATTAAATATGATTAGCTTGTAATTAAAAGTAGAGATATATACCGTTTGGGGAAAAACATTGCAATAATGCACGCCACTGGATTGGCTACCGCCGACAGAGCGGCTGACAGGTGATAGGCCATATTTCCATAAGGCATACAGGAGAAAGTCTGCACTGAGGGCAGCAGTCCGTTCGTCGCACCATTTACCCACACCACCATAAAATAGATGAACGCCAGCTGATAGCCGGAGTGCAGTGGTTTAGGAAACAGGACTTTGATCTGCTTCTTTTCCTCTTCCTCTTGACTGTTTGTCTTTGGATTGGGGTCCACAGGGCCCTCGAAACCGCTGCAGACTGTTGCCACGGCATCTGAGTCCGGAACAAGATTTTCAGTGGACAGTTCAAAGGTGCGAGGCAGAAGGTTTAATATGAGGAAGGCACCCAGGCTTATTGCTGTCATTACGGCAAGGAAAGAGAAGAAGATCTCAGTGGAGAAATTGGGAGGGAGGTACTGCGTCTCCACAGTGAAGTTTGGAGGTTCAGAGTCTGTGATGTTATCCAACACGTGCGACACATTGACACATTTTGACATCCCAACCCCTTGCGCCAGCGCCACCAGGCCTGGAACCAGACCGCTCAGACCTTCTCCAATGAAGTATGTGGTGATATATTTGGCTGGAAGTTGCATCATAAATGGCAGGAAGGTGACAGATGAAGTGCAATCGACTAGAGCGAGAAAAAACGTAAGGATGAAAAATGCTGTGCTGCGCAGTTGCCCAATGAACATAGTGGTGTTCTTCCAAAACACAGCCAGTAGGACGCAGGCTACAACACCGATTGACAAAACAGCATAGATTACTAGATTTTCACGTAGTCTTCCAGGACAGAATTTGTGCGCCAGGGTCACCAGCAAAGGCCCGAAGTTGGCAAGCTGGATGATGACTGTGAGGTACGATGGCAAGTCCCAGCCCTCTGGCAGAACATTGACTATCAGAGGAAGTTCCACCCACAAGCCATTAATGGACACCCAGGAGCCCAGACCGAAAGCACACGCCAAAACATGGATGTACAGAGGCATAGTGAACGTCTATCAGAGGGCAAATGGGTAGTTACAGAAATATCTGATGTCAGACAACTGTGTGACTCTTCGGTATTGTATTGTGTGCGACTCCACTACAGTTGGGCTGTGGTTTGATGTCTTCTCTTCTTGCCTTTGCCAAGACATCAGATTACCTTCAGAGAGAATCAGAAGAGAGAAATATAAAGAAATCCTCCAGTATTAGCAATTGATGTGACAACATAATGACATCCCTGACAGAGGAACCATTGCAGCACCCATGGGAATTAATATTTTAAAAGACTATATATTCAACTGTTCAAAATTTGGGGGTCAGTAAGATATTTTTTATGTTTTTGAAAGAAGTATTTTATGTTCACCTAGGCTGCATTTATATAAAAAAAATACAGTAAAAACAGTAATACAGTATTTTAAAACATAATGTATTCCTGTGAGGGCAAAGCTGAATTTTCAGCATCATTACTCCAGTCTTCAGTGTCACATGATCCTTCAGAAATCATTCTAATATGCTGATTTGGTGCTCAAGAAACATTTATCAATGTAGAAAAAAGGTGTGCTGCATAATATCTTTGTGCAAGCTGTAATACACTGTGAACAAAGTTCAAAAGAACAGCATTTATTTGAAATACAGTTTTTTTTGTAACAGTAAAAAATACTGTTACTTTTTATCATTTTAATACATTCTTGCTAATAAAAAAATAAAAATAGTAATTTAATTTCCTTCAATAAAAAATCTTACTAATTCCAAACTTTTAAATGACAGTCTTATATATATACATCAAACTTTAAGCATATAGCATGTTGCATGCAATACAAAGTACAAGTGCAACACAGCAATAAAACGATTATAAACAGGCATTACAACAATCAACAATAAAATGTGAATTGCTGTATTAATGTGGCTTGTTAATTGTAAAAAGTAAAAAAAAAATCTGTAAACATTCTAAATTCAAATATGAATCGTTAATTCTTGTTAATTCTGTTTACTGGATCCAGGTGGTCCTTGGTTTTTGTTTTGTTTTGTTTTTTTACACAACCAAAGACTGAATGATAAAAGTTCAAATGAACTTGAACTTGTCAGTCTAGTTAAAGACAACCAGATTTGCATAAATGTAATATCCAACATGATTAAAAAAAAAAAGCGACATGTTAAAAATATTCAGTCAACATGTTTCAACTTAAGCAAACATACCTGTAACTCAGGACAAAAGACTGATTAATGTGTACTCACACTACTGCTTAGACAATGAGCCAGACTGAACATGCTTTTCCATCTGGCACAGACATTAGTTTGCTTAACGAACAGGTAAGTCATAGAAACGACATTCATTCAGCAATCCGGTGCCCTGTTGTTACCGGTTAACTTCTCCACTCCGACTAAAGATGTTCACAGTGTGGTTTTTAACCTCAGCGTATGAGTGTGGGTGGGTCTGCCTCTTTCATGAAGGTCATCCCGCTCTAATGAAGTGCATTACTCTCCTGTCACATGACAGACTGCAACAAATTGACATGTTAGCTAGTACTGTTCTTCTGCATAACTTAGCATTGGCATCAAAGTATGCATCTACAGTTCAGTGAGTGGTAAAATTTGGACTCATAGGCCTGTTGAGTCTCTGAGATATATCATGATCATTTAATCGTGAACAGAATATCCTTAACTCTCTTGCGTCATGTACTTTGACCCTATTCAACAATCATATCTGTCATCAAGAAAACTAAATGTAGAGCAAAGAGACTTCAATTCACATAATATTTGAACACTTATAACAGGACAGTTTAAACACCATTAAACGTTTTTACAAAACATAAAACTTGTCTTGGGTGCTGTTTATTTTATACTCTCTTTGATAGCAGGTATAAAATATAAAAGGTATACAAGTTAACTAATTACAAAACATCACGACCCAAAGCTCATTCAGGCACAGGACACAGTATAAGTGCAGCATTATATGGTGTGACCTACATGTACAACCTCCATTACTAATTAACAGCTTCTGTTAGATTTTGAACTTGTACCTAAAAAAAGAAAGATGTATTATATACACTATATTGCCAAAAGTTTTGGGACGTCTGCCTGTACATGCACATGAACTTTAATGACATCCCATTCTTAATCCATAGGGTTTAATATGGAGTTGGCCAACCCTTTGCAGTTATAACAGCCTCAACTCTTCTGGCAAGGCTTTCCACAAGGTTTAGGAGTGTGTTTATGGGAATTTTTGACCATTCTTCTAGAAGTGGATTTGTGAAGTCAGGCACTGATGTTGGACAAGAAGGCCTGGCTCACAGTCTCCGCTCTAATTCATCCCAAAGGTTTTCTATCGGGTTGAGGCCAGTCAAGTTCCTCCACACCAAACTCGCTCATCCATGTCTTTGTACACTGGTGCGCAGTCATGTTGGAACAGGAAGGGGCCATCCCCAAACTGTTCCCACAAAGTTTGGGAGCAGGAAATTGTCCAAGCCCAACCCCTGAAAAACAACCCCACACCATAATCCTCCCTCCACCAAACATAACACTTGGCACAATGCAGTCAGGCAAGTGCCGTTCTCCTGGCAACTGCCAAACCCAGACTTCTCCATTGGATTGGCAGACAGAGAAGTGTGATTCGTCACTCCAGAGAACATGTCTCCACTGGCGTGCTCCAGACCACTGCATCCAACGCTTTGCATTGCACTTGGTGATGTAAGGCTTGGATGCAGCTGCTCGGCCATGGAAACCTATTCCATGAAGCTCTCTACGCACTGTTCTTGAGCTAATCTGAAGGCCACACGAAGTTTGGAGGTCTGTAGCTGTGACTGCAGAAAGTTGGCGACTTCCACGCACTGTGCGCCTTAGTATGCGCTGACCCCGCTCTGTGATTTCACGTGGCCTACCACTTTTCGTGGCTGAGTTGCTGTTGTTCCCAACTGCTTCCACTTTGTTATAACACCACTAACAGTTGACCGTGGAATATTTAGTAGTGAGGAAATTTCATGAATGGACTTATTGCACAGGTGGCAACCTATCACAGTATCACGCTTGAATTCACTGAGCTCCTGACAGCGACCCATTCTTTCACAAATGTTTGTAGAAGCAGTCTGCATGTCTAGGTGCTTGATTTTATACACCTGTGGCCATGGAAGTGATTGGAACATCTGAATTCAATGATTTGGAGGGGCGTCCCAATACTTTTGCCAATATAGTGTACTATTAACACATTAAATAAAGGCATCAGGCCTTGGTGAGCAAGAGACAAAAAAAATGTAATGTATAAATTATTAATATTATTTTTTTAGGAAGTTAATTTTCTTTATCCATTTATCAATATTGTCAAAATCTTTACATTTTTAAGTTATGAAATAGAACTACAACTTCTGTTATTGAACACAAACAAAAAACAACTTTGTGATACTTTGCAGGGAGTGATTCCGCAAAATAAAATTATTTCTATAATCTAAATCATGGACAGCAGAACATAGCAAAAAAGGGGAGATTCTAGAGGAGCATACCTCAAGTGGTTTGCAAAACTTGCACACTGGATGAGAAGTGCCTTTAAAATAAGAAAACATTTCAGTATCCAGCAAAAGCAGGTTTAAATATTCCGGTGTGACTGTAATTTCAAAAGATTTAATAGACATAGTGGAATCATTGTCATTTAGGAATAAGATCATATGTGTGTTTGAATTGAGATTGTGACCTTTTAATGATTAATCTTGCATACATATGTATTTTTGTATGTCATTTGTACTGGACCTCAAAAGGCACCCCGGCTTCCGCGATCCATGATCTAAATATAAATGTATTATTTATATATATAAATCATTATAAGTAATCTGATAACAATGTTTCATGTATCATTATGAAGTGTTGCAATCTGTTCTGGTGTTAACCACCTCTATTTATTTATTTATGTCATAACAAGCATTGTAACGTGTATATGAGAGAGAGAGAGAGAGAGAGAGAGAGAGAGAGAGAGAATGAACTTTGGAGTGAAGGTGAAAGGTAAAAGAAAAAGAACAAAAAGAAATGTGTCGTGTGATCAGTTTTCCAAATAAATGGCTTTGGATGATTATTACCCAAAATGTGTTTGGGTTGTTGAATGCAAACGTTATTTAGCATTGAGGGGCAAGTCAAAGTTGAGTGAAAATGTCCTTGAGTTTTAATGTTTGTTAAACCCCTTAACTCCCCGCCAACATCCCTGTGTATGAGATGTGCTGCACTCAAAAATAAACATCTTCAATGACCCAACATAAGCAGAATAAAAAACACAAATCAGGCCACAGGTCTTTCCAGTTCTTTATTAATTTTGTTATAAATATGAACTTAAATTACATAAAAGTTTTCAAAAAAACAAAAAAGGCATTAAGGCGTTATTTTTTTTGTTTTCAACAAGTAGCCGTCCTAACAAACTTACTAAATGTGAGACATTGAGGTGAATTGCAAAATCAGTAGAGATAGCGTTTTAAAAGGCTTCTCCCAATAATCAGTAAGAACAAACATTCAGTAACAAGTGTGAATGCCAAAGGTCATCAATCAGATGACCCCAGTGAATAAGGGATCAGCTTTGCTTTGTTTTCTGAAGGACATGATATTTTTGAGCAAGTACAATGTGATTAGTTCAATCTACTCACAGCTACATATTGTTGCACTGTGCATAGAAAGCAAGGAGCCTGGTCAAGAGAAATGGTCTTTAACACTCTAATCTTGCATGTTCAATAATACAATCACCATATTACCACAATAGCTATCTCCTTTACACATTGCACACCAATCTAGTATAATTTCTTAAGCAAATTCCTAAATTTCTGTGGGTTTATATAAGCACAGAAATCTTCACTGCATCAACACATCACAATCACAGGCGGCTCCACCTCACCTCTCCCACCATTTGAAATCAATAGGAAATAAGCTCAGAAATGTTACAGGTGGTGAAATCCTTCATGATCAGTATATTACCAAAAAAGAAAAAAAAAGTTGAGATATGTTATGATACTCCACAATGTAGAATGTAGGAGAAAATATGTCATAATAAAAACTTATTGGAAACCAAAAATACAAAATTAAGTGAACTCCAATGACAAATGTAACATTTTACAAAATCTAAATAATTGGTTTAAGCTTCAGTTCCCTGTACAGCATAAATCGCCACTGGAGTGTCCTCTTCAAATAAACACCGACTGAACACACCACAACAGATCTATTAGCTGAGCAAAAATAAGTTTGGCATCTCGTATCAGCATAGAAATATATAAGATATTAGTTGACTGTCAAAAATACTACAATATTCCACTAACAAATCTTCCTGAATTCATAAAAAGGAGGAAAATAAGATGTAACAATACATGACACATTATGAATCAGCTCAAAACACCTTATGTTTTTTACAGTTCTGGCTGACTCCATTGTAACAGTTTAACATATTGGACAAATGAATTTGTTCTTTAAAACATCTTCTCTGACCTTCTATAGCATTGACCTATCTGAAACATGTACTATCACCATATTGACCTATTGAAACACAACAACTGCCACATTCCTGCTGACAGTAACAAGGTTTTGGCATGAAAATGCACACAAGCATTAAACTTCTAATCTATAACTCAATTAGGTTGACCTTTTAAGTTTTGAAGGGCTGAAGATCAGAAATATTTTCACTGATAATCATTTTTGTGCAAACAGGGTGCAACAGTTAATGTGTTAAAAAATGATTAAACTAATTGGCACAACAAAAAATGATCACAATTATGTTGTATGTGATATAAAATGTTAAATTGTTCATGACTTCTTCAATTTCCTCACTCTTATAAGAAGACATGATAAACACTGTCTAAACTACATGGCTTAAATAGCAACACTCATTTTTCAAAGCAAATCAGTTTTTTTCTATTAGTGAAAGATTAACATTTCTAATAATTAAAAATATGACTACTGTATTTTAATATAAAGTCAAGTAAATAAATCTTTTTCTAGTCCATTGTCATTGCAGGTTTATAATAGAAAATGTATATAACGCTCATTAAATAAGCAGTTAGTAGTAGTTGTAAGTCACTAGACAGCTAGATGTTGATTCTGTCATGTTCATCATGCTGTAACCACCTTTAACCTTTCAAATTATTATTAAATAAGAACTACGAGTTGTGTCATTTAACATGCTAGTGTTAAGTTGAACATTAAACTGTTAAGTAACAATGTATACAGACCTAAAACCCAAGCAATAGAGTGTAAGTTTAAGTTTATGTCAGTCAGCTGGTCAAGCTCACACCAACCTACCCCATGATTAAGTTATTACAAAATAAAAATAGAAACATATGAGGCCTATTCTGAGTGTCTCATGGGTTTTGATATTTGCGAAGACACCATTGCTTATTCACACAGAGACATTATTAACCTAAATATTGACCTACGTGGAAATACTTCTAATATACACCTCTTGGCCAAGAGCGGACTGCTTTCAGCACCTCTAAATTTGCAAATGTGCTTCAAAAGAAAGTGTTAATAGTGAAAAGATGAATGTAAGGATGAGGCCAAGCAAATCAAGTTTCTTGCGATTCATCTTTTAAGGCGTACTGAAGTAAGACTGCATATGATGCTGCTCCGTCCGTTCAGACTCAAGCAACAGATGAAGACACAGGTTTTCAGCCCTCTGTGGTGAATGAGCCAAAATGCCTTGAGTTTACTGCACTTTAACCCCAAACAAATGAAGGGTGAGAGCAAGAGATATCAGTCCCAAAAGCCAAACCCAAAAGTGCAGAGGCCAGTCCCTCAGAAACAAGCTATTCAGCAAAGCTTTGAGCAGCTGAAAGATGAGAAGGTGTCCAAAAACGAGCCCACTTGTTCAAGTATTGACAATTTAAATTCGCTTTGTGTTTTTTAGCACTTTGAAGAGTTTTAAACATTTCACAAAAGTCTCAAGTTTTCAACAAGGATTTGGATGTTTGGGTCTTTAGAGTGAGCAGGGTGGGATATTGCTTTCAATTGCTTTGTCAACCCCATTTCTCTCAACTTTTGCTAAGAATTGATGGCTTTCTAATTTGGGCTTTGATATCTTGCCATTCCTCTTGTTCTGTCTGAGGAAAGACAGGTAGATGGAGGAAAAAAAGACTGTTCTCCTATAAGCAGGTCTGAGGTAGGGGAAGTGGGTCGATGGCAGAGGAAGATTACTTGGTTTTCTGGGCCCATCTGAGGTCATCTGATCTGGGTTTCTCTCCTGTCAGACTCTGGATCAGATCTTCCAGGTTTCTCCAGAATCCCAGTTTCTCTAGAGGATAGTTCAACCAGCCTGCACATACAAACACATTCAGGTCAATGATATGTAACTGTGTATAACTGATGTAAATTTATATATAATTTAGTGTCAACGTTAAATAAAATTAAAAATCTTTAAAAAAAAAAATCTAGTTTAAAACATTTCATATGGTTTTGGAAAATCTATTTTACCATTTTCAAGAAAAGTTTAAATGTAAAAAATAACATTTTACATGTTTCATAACACCTTGAGTGAGTGTATACATCTTAATCATTTTTTTTATTTTTTTTTACGTTTTTAAATACACTTTTGAATGTAAAAAGTATTTTTGCTGCATCTTTCCCCTTCACTTTTTCAGGCAGGTTGACTAAACAGAGATTGCAGCGATGGTTGCGATTCTCTAAGTCATCCAAATCCGAGCTGAGCGTTGCTATTCGACTTTCCAGAACATTCACTGTTTTCTGTAACTTTTCAACATTATCTTAAGTTTACTCATTCGGTGCTCCACTTCTGATATTCAGCCAACAAATTCGGAAATGTCCTTTTTTACCTCTTGAATAGCATCCAGGACACCTTAGAACTTGGTAGAGAAAAAGGTTTTCACATCAACAAGAGCCTTCATTACCTCATTATCCTCTTTGTTGTTCATGCTAACAGCACCCACTAGCTTAGCGCTAGCTTCGTTACCGTCAGGAGTTTCCGCAGTTTTATTATTCTTTGTGGTTCTTTAATTTGCCATGACAAAGCAGTACTCTTTGTGACCATGGTTAAACTTGGAGACTACTAAGTCAGCTGAATATCTTTAAGAGTCTTCAAAACTAGAAATCTGGCTGCCTGTGGTAGGAGCATTAAGTTGTGCGTCTGCCTAGCTCGTATAAAGTTTTTTTTTTACAAAAATCATATAGTATTTATGGATAAATATCTTTAGGTTTTGGGGTAGCATCACACTCATGAGGGTCTATTTTCCTGCATATTAGTTGCACCACATACCTTTGTTATTGTATGTATGCATTGCATTTTGAATGACTTTTTTTTTTAATTAATACACATTACAAATCATTTCTATTTCAAATAAATGCTGTTCTTTTGAACTTTCCAAACATGTGTATTGTGGGTGAGTGTACCTGTGGTAATGCAGAAGTAGGTTTCGTGAGGTGAAACATGGTGAACTCTGTGGTGTTTCCTTGGTAAAATTATGTAACAGTCCTGAAGAAGCGTCACCCAGCGTGGGAGCCCAAAATATGTGTGCGACCATTTGTGAATCTGATTGGTCAGTGTAACAAAAATGGCTAAAGCAAAGAGGTAACAGTACCATGGGTAGTTTCGATAGATCTCCCCTGAAGAGAGAACAGCACAATATGAGACACTGAGTCAGAAATGAATGCGTTTCATCATTTGTCTCTGTGTTGGACAGATAAAATGTCTGAAGTCTTACCTGGTGAGAGCATCAAGAAGTTTGCGGCCATGTTAGCGAGAGGGATGATAGTCAACATACAATTATCACCATTTGTCTCAATGAAATCATGCCGCGTTATAGCTGTTGGATCAATGTGGTGCTCTCGAAATGGACGAATGAAGGCCTGAGAGTGAAAAAAACACAGGAAAAGTAAATTTTTTAGGTGAAGTAATTATGCTGGTACAATTTAGCAGTTGAGAATATTTTCCTGAGATTCATATTTTATTTAAAGGGTCATGAAACACCCTGTTTTAGCAGCAGTCATTTCTCATGGGAAATCAACGTGTGCTGTTGTGAATAATTAGGTGAGGCATCTTCTGATTGGATAAGGGCACACAGTCTCATGAATAATTATGAGACACCGATAAGTCATCACAGTACTATAGTACAAGAAAACGTCACATCCTGTGGCGTTGATGAATTTAAACCCGGAAGTTGAAAATAGTGCAAAAAAAAAGAGACTAAAATTAACTAACTTTCTCCTACAATTAAAACTAATGGATATCATTGTCTTCTATCATGTTCAACACACATAACAATGTTAAAATCTCAGGAAATTTAGTTTAGGGTTTCAAGACCCTTTAAAAGATGTTTAAAGCCCAATTCACACTGTACCAACTGTTGCCCACCAACAGCAACAGACACACTCATTGGGTTTTGTCTAATCAGTGTGTTAACCCTGTCAGTGTCTGTTGCCATTGGTCGGCACTTGTCTTTGCCAAAATGAACATGTTGAATCAGTGTTTATCAGGTAAATGTCTGAGAAGTGACATACTGTAATCTGGTGACTGTCATCATTGGACGGTGTCTGTCAGTGCGGTGTGAACTGGGCTTAAAAGATGTTTAAAGTAAAAACTAAAATATTAAATGTCCTAAAAATCTACTTATGATCAAGTGGTTCAATGTCTATTTGTTCGCAAAGTATTTTATTATAATTATTACACTTAATAACAGGAAAAAAGGGTGTTTCACTCCTGTACCTTCCCAAAGATGGGCAGATCCACTGAACCCCATGTGTCAGCACCCCAATGGACCAGACCTGAGGCAAAGTCTGCTGTGAGGATCCCTGCCACTACACACACACACACACAGATACGGCAGAATTAACCAAAATGGCTTTCAGTTCCCCTAAAAAGCAGTTTTTTGGTAGTTGCTAATTATATAAGACACACAGAGAAAAAAAATCTGGAAGCTACTAGCATTCTTGAATACTGAGAATTTCCAAGTTCTACTTTGCAACTTCTTTGTTGTGTCTACCACTACTTTATTAAACACTGATGTGTTTGTGTGGGTTTGTTTGTTGTACCAACCGATGCCCAAAAGGATGTACCAGGTGTGTCCCAGGTGGAAGTATGTTACCAGGTAACAGAAGTTGAAGGCCATGAGGGTAAAGCAAAGAAGCACACTGATCCATTCCTGACATCTTTTTCCTGTGAAGAGACAGAGTCGAAACCTTTTAAATAGTCTTTAGTCAGCAGGGTCCAAAAATAACAGCAAAGTAAAATTGGCTTTGGTGAGTAAATAAAACTTTAATAGGAACTGCAACATAATGTATTATTTAACAGACTGTACGAACAATAAGCTGATCTCGCTGATGTGATGAGTACAATTCGAATCAA
Source organism: Anabarilius grahami (assembly GCA_003731715.1). Classification (NCBI taxonomy): domain Eukaryota; kingdom Metazoa; phylum Chordata; class Actinopteri; order Cypriniformes; family Xenocyprididae; genus Anabarilius; species Anabarilius grahami. The sequence goes on along the minus strand of RJVU01027559.1, from coordinate 11,755,217 downwards.
AGGCAATCATCAGAAGTTTTTTTTTCTACAGAATGTGGAGACACACATTGCTATTTTGTGCATTAATCCACCAATCAATATAGGAGAAATAATACTACTGTCCTTATGATGAACTGGTTAATTTCATATATAATATTGTAACACAATAAAACATATATACATATATATATATATATATATATATATATATAAAATTCTTTTAATTNCCTGCCATTCACCCATCAAAATGGCAATGTTGGAATCTGTTTGTAAATAATTATGGAAAGTAGAGGGAGAGGTTTATACGTTTAAATAAGTTATAAAAATATCCAAAGTGGCCTAGAGTACGCCAACTTCAGAGTCTCTACAGTGTCTCAGTGAAGTAACTTTACTGAAGTACCGACTTGTTTGCTGTACATAAAAGTAAGATCAAATCAATCAGCCATACAGCACAAACAGCTTACAAAGTCGCATTGTTTCTTTGCACAGCTACAATTGTGTGCCGAGGGCAAATTCACCTTTGCCCTGAATTCAGTGCAGAACGACTTTGCAGAAAATATGTGACCAAAGAACATGATTCACACCACAGACACCACAGCTGACGGATTCTAGAAATACTGCTGTTTTTTCCAAGGTGACTGATTCATTCAGAGTTAATCTGATACCGAAACAAAGAGCCTCAACACTCCTTGAATCACCAAAGTGACTGTAAACAGGACAATGCAATCAGAGGACACTGATGTGAAGTTAAGAGAGAGACTGAATCTCATGCTACCCAGAAACCCCCATCGGTCCAGCGATTTAACATTGAACCGCAGCACCCCACCCACACCAACTTCAGCATACTCACACCTGTCACACCTACCACACCCTCACACTGGTCGGCTTAGTGCTTTCTGTGCTGTTTTGTTTCCGCTCCTGTTCTGTTTTTGTGTTTATATGCAGCATTTATCCGCCACACAATGTCCATTGTTCCCTGCTGGTACTGATGGAGATCATCCTTCTGCGGTACGTTAGGATTTACTGCACACAAACTAATCAACTATTGTGGCCTGCTGGTTTTGTGAGACTTTGTTGTGCTAATTCTATGAATTACTTTTTTCCTATTGATATAAAAAACAAAGAGTCAACCCAAAACTGTCCTTAAAGGTGCACTCAATAAGTTTCTGTTTACACTGAGATGCCTCTTATTCGATATTCAATAGTACCAGTAGTTTTGGACTTTGTACTGATACTTTTTAGCTTGAAATTGAATGCATGGAGCTTGTTTAGTAACTGCTGTTGCTTCACATCAAAGATGTTTGTTTATCTTTTTTGTTAATTTTTGTGTTCTAACTATGCTGTTATGTATGGTGCAGTTACATTTATCGTTGTTCAGCAATTATTTGCATGAGAAATGCAGCCATTTCAAAAGGAATCCCTGTGATAGGAAATGTTGCGTGGGGGTGAAAGATTTCCCCATGCAAATTTCGCAAAGGGTTCAAGTTGATCATGAGAATTCAGCATTTACAGACAGAAAGCAGCTTGGTTTAAAGGTGACTTCTGTATGAGCTGTGCTTTATACATAACTATACTGTTGATTGTAGACCTTATTCACAGCAGTGCCATCTTTGATTTTTAAAGGCCCACTGAAGAGTGTTAGAACGCGCAGCATTATTCAATGTGTTAACGTAATTTCAACTGAAACAGAAAGACAGCGATATTTCGAACAGCCCCGCCCCTTTTTTTAAATAGCCAATAGCGTTTCATTTATGTTACAGCTTGCCAGAGCCGACAGACTCTGTAAAACCTCTGTTTCCTTCTAATCTATAACCGTTTCTCCTCATAATGTCCTTTATATCGTTTATATACAGCATTCTGAGCAGAATTCAAATGGGTCCGATACCTTTTGTGGTCTGAGCGACTCGCGCACATGATCCGCTCTGTGCTCTCGTGTCTCTGGACCGGAGCAGACTGCTCGCGTTGCGGCGGTTCATGTGACACTAACGCGAAAACGTACTTCATTCGCATCAAAGGAAAGCATATTTACACTGTCTGAATCGTTCCGTATTCTCTATATAGTGCACTATGTGCCATTCACCATGTAGAAACTAGTAAATGTGTGAACAAATGAGCGATTTCAGCCGAGGCTTCAGCGTCTGTAAGAGTCTATGAGGGGGCGGGACTTCAGATTCTAGAGAGCATTTGATTGGACAGAAGATTTGATGAGAAGCTGAAGTGCGCAGTGATGTCATGAAAATCTGTAATCCATTTTAGCGGAAATGAGAGACTGTAAGTTTTGAATGCTTATATTTCCTAAATGCGAATTGTGTTATTGTTTTGGAACACACCAGCTTATTCATAACCTTAAGGCTAACATATTCATACTAAAGGCTAAAAAAATTTAATTTTGATTTCAGGGGGACTTTAATGGGAATAAAAATGAGGCTGTGAGGGAAAGTGATACATCTCTTCAGTGGGTTGTACTATTTTTTAATGTGTTTTTGGATAGTTCTGCTGACAAAACACTGCAAAAATATCTTTCAAAGAAATTTAAGTAGACAAAAAACTCCAGACAGCATGAGCTGTGGAAAATTATAAGTTATGTAGGATGTCACTGAAAACACAGTAAGTCTATCCCTCACAGCCTCGCTTTCACACCTGCTCTGAATAAAATCTATGGGCCTTTTTTTCCTGCACCTTTAAAATAGTCTCTGTTGTTATGTTGTGTTTGACATTATATTAGCTTAACTTGTTTTATTCACATTAGCTTTTATGTTTACGTTTTGTAAACAAGTAAACACTGTCTGCATGTGCTAAATGAAATAAATAGTATTGTTTTAGATAGTAAAGCGGCCCGTTACATGGCAACTACTAGTCATGTGATGTCAATATTAGCGGCACCCATGAAGGGGCGACCCGCTCCCTGTAGAAAAAAACAGCTTCTTCTAGTTTGTACGCGTTAATGTTATTTCTCAAAAGTACCGTTCATGTGTACAACTTTTTTAACAAGCAAAAATTTAGTGACTACGTGTTTTAAATCTAACGTTATGTGGTAAAGCATGAAATCAAAGAGATCTCCTGTCAGTATCTTGACAGCTACAAGTACCACAACTAATTCTGGCACAGAATTACATCCCTTGGGACCATAAGAGATAGATCAGCACACCAGACATGATTAATAACCTATTTTGGTCAAATTTGATGACTGACATCACCGATTGGGCGTTGCGCTCATTCAAACTCCCTGCCACATAAACACCACTCATGAATCCATCGCTATATGCTACACTATATGTTTACCCCCGCAGAGACCCCAGACTGAATATGTAACGTTACGCGCTCTGCTGCGTGCACTTTCGAAACCGACTACTATAGACTCCGAGGCGAATGCTACAGCTTCGTGGCCGTGTTGTCTAGGACAAACTCGTGGCAGTCCGTTCAATCCCCGGTGTGGGCAGAGGCAGGCGGATACCGGCGCCGACGGGAAATGTAAAAACCGGTTTTAAAATCTCACCTGGCGAGTATAACTCCGCGAGCTCTCGAGCACCTGCATGCTGTGGACCCCATCTCGCGCCCGGCTGATCCGACCCCCTTGGTTCGGATGTGTGAAAGTTTTCCGAAGACCCACTTTTGCTCTCGGTGCTCGCCATATTCAGTCCGGTTCGGGCGCAGCGGATGCGTTAATTCCGCATCCTCAACTCCACGCCTCTGTGAGCCCTGTTCCGCGTTTCCTCCCTCCACCAATTGCGTTCGTCCCGCTGCAGCATTCAGCCAGTCAGAAATTAGACTACGTTCTCATAACAAACGTGACCGCCAATTAGAAAGCAAGAATGTCCTGACCCCACCCGGATGCAACCAATCAGAAAAGAGGCTATACTGACGGTGATTAATTGTAATTATTTTAATGTACAGTTGTGGTCGGTATGGATCCTGGAATTTTTAGTGCATTATCTAAATGTTCATTTTCATTATTTTAATAAAGAGAAAATTAAGTTTTTTTTAAGAACTGTCTATAATGTTACTTCACAAATGCGAAATTCGCTGTCTACAGAGGCCGTGTAGAGCAAATAACAGACTTATTATTTAGTCACCCTTTTGTTGTTGTTGTTGTTCCTAACAACACAAATGACACCTTTTTCTTCTGTGGAACACAAAAGGAAATGGCAGGGACACGGCTAAATATTAGTTTACAATTAAAAATAGTATTTAGTGCAATGAAATTAACCCCAATTCAGTAGCCTACCTTGTTGAAAAAGCAGCATATGCTGGTTAGGCATGTTTTGAAGCATGGAAGCTGGTTTAAGCTGGTCCTGAGCTGGAGATAGTTGCTTAGGACCAGCACTTGACCAGCTTAAACCAGCTTCCATGCTTCAAAACATGCCTAACCAGCATATGCTGCTTTTTTCAACAGGGTAGATTGTTTAAATTATGACATGGCATTCAAGTATGACATTAAATGTTGAATACATTCAAGAAAGTCAGGACCTCTGACAAAGGACAGGCCAAAATCACAATACAGAAATATGTTTTGATGTAGAGTGAAGTCAGCTAAAATGGGCTATCAGGTAAAATGGGCCAAATAAGGTTACATTTTTACAGCCAATCACAGTAACTGAACTTGTATTGTTGCTTCAACACTTGTTGACATGTAACAGTAGTTTTGACTGATCTGAGTTATTTAAGGCGGGCAGGGCAGAGTGTTACTAAAGCAATTATAAGTAAGCTTACCAGCAAAGCAAAGGTTTATGAACAATGTTTTGGCATGCTCTTTTAAATAAAAAAAGTTTTATTTAAAAAAAAAATTTGTGAAAAAGTTAGAAATGGCTGGTTAAGCTAAAATGGGCCACAATTTTCCGCTAAAATGGGCTGTACACACACACACGTTTGTTTTTGTGAATTGTGGGGACATTCCATAGGCGTAATGGTTTTTATACTGTACAAACTGTATTTTCTGTATTTTTCTTTTGAAAAGTGGGGACATGGGGTAAAGTCACCTCTTTTTGTAATACCTATGTCATACCAGTGTCATTATACACATTTGTGTCCTGATATGTCACAAAAACACACACACGCACACTTTTACACAGAAATTGAGGGTGAGGCAGGAGGACAAGCAAAGGAAGGAAACAGAGAGATAAGAATAGAGATGAGAAAGGGGAAGAAAGGAAGATGTCAGTACAGTGCAATGTTAAGTCCTATACTGGAAAAGTTAAAGTGATTTTTTTTTTTGTCAAAGATGTTCTAATCTTTAACAAAATGTTTGACAGATATTTGAAAAGCGTACACACATACATGCACACAAAAGACACCAATGCACAGAAACACACACCTGTACAACATGATCAGTTCATTTTTAATTGCATTTAACTTTCTATTTAATGAAATAAATGTATAGTGTTGTTGCTATGGCACACTAAAGACAATAGTGTCAATTTACTGTTAAAAATAAAATGATTTCAGCCAAAATTACCTGTGTTGATCTCTTTTTTTTATATTGGCCCATTTTACCTGAATGTTGTGCCGTGGCTCAAGAAGGGACCTGCTGATACTCTAACTCTCATAATTTTAAAAACAATTATACTTTTTCACATTTAATGAAAAAAAAAACATATTTAAGAGACCTATGCTAATTTGTAAGAATATCATTAGATCTCATGCATAGCTTATTTGATGGTATTATAAGTCATTTACCAAAAAGTGGCCCATTTTAGCTGACTTCACCCTAGGATTTGTGTCGCTGATGCTTTATAAAAAGTAATGGAATGTGAAAAATAAAATATGATATAATGATAATAAATAATATATTAAATGACAATAAAATAGCTAATAAATACACTATTGGAAATGAAATGGACAAAGTGCTGGCAGCTTAATGAGTCAGTTCTTGCAGCACGTTGCACTATGATATGGGATACAGGGGAATGTTCAGACAGAATAAGAAAAGGGAATATTGAGAAAGCTGTCTGCTTCTAGAGGACAATGATGAAATTAATTTATCCAGCTCTTGTAGTGAATCCTTTACCTACCACCAGATGGCAGAGTAACCACATCACTGAAGAAGCATAAACAAGTTTATTGCAGCAGCCAACGCCTGCTGCCTCTGACTGACTATATTATCAAATTGAGATTAAAATTACTACTACTGAGAGAACTGAGAGTTAGACAATGATGATATGATATGATATGAATCAATGTGAATAAACCTGATGAACTATGAATATATAGGCCTAGTGTGGATAATATTGCAGGATGACAGGCCTGGTGAAGTTAATAGAAAACCACAGACCTTTAAATGAAGTTAGAAAACGAATACTTCCGGTCCTGATTGGTCAAGAGAGCATTCAAGAAGCGTTGTGATATAGTAACAGTTTTGTTCACAGTATCACTGCACAACCCTATAGAGATTTATTTTTGTTGTGTTATATCAGGGACTATATCTTCAACCCTAAGAATATCACTTAAAGAATTAGCTTTGATAATTAAAAAAAAAAAATTTCGTAATATTTTTATCTAGTAACATAAAAAATCAATAGGACGCTACACGGTTCTCTAGAACTGTGTTTCTCAACTCCAGTCCCACATGAAAGTTTTAGATGTCTCACTAATTAAAACACCTGATTCAACTCATCAGCTTCTTAGTGTATTGAACTGGGAGACATCTAAAACATTTTAGGAGGTGGGTCTCGAAGACTGGCTTTGAGAAACGCTGTTCTAGAAGACATTATTTTGCCTTGGTCAAGTTTTAAATATTGCTGAACAATGACCGGTCCCCATGCAAGATAACTGACTGCTCCTGCGAAACCTGTTTCCTGCATAGCTTTACTCTATTTATTTTATTAGTTTACTTAAGTGTTCTGTCTGGAGAGTTCTGTAGAACACACAAGTAAATAAATGAATGAAATAAATGCAAATATAAAAATAAATGCACTTTAAACAAAATAATAAAAAGATCATGTACATTTTTCCTTATTTTAAAAGTTGAAATACCTCTTTTTCTTGAACAGCATTAATCAGACCCTATTATACACTTATTTACAAGTGGTATATATATATATATATATATTATATCTGCGCTTTTTCTGTGTACTGTAAGCTTCACCAAGACATATTTCTTGTGTGTACGCATGCTTGCCAATAAATCTCATTCTGATTCTTAACTAGATCAAAACTGATCCGTTGATAGAAGGTTAAACTTGTTCCTTAAAAAAGCCTAAAGCTCAGCACATTCGTATCTGTTTATGCCGTGTTTATTTTCTATTGTTATTCACTCGTGTGCTCACAGACCCCTAGTTTTGAGTTCTGACTGTGTCTGCGGTCAAACCAGAAAAACGCGTCACATACCCAACAGAGAATCGCCGCCCCCTCTCACACCCCTATATACACCCCAATCCGTGGCATGGGAACTGACTCGAGCTCTCCAGCGATCGCTGGGCAGGCAACCTATCACCCACTTAACTAGACAAAAGTCATCTAGTTATTTCTGCTTTCGGAAGACACTCGAATCTTCGCTTGAATTCTGCGCTGCCGTAGGTGACACTTGCGAAGTTATCAGGGGCGGCGAAACCCTGATCTCCGTCCTGCCGCAATCCGGCGGGTGTTAAGATCCATGGAAGTGGCCGGTTTTTACGAGGGGGACTACCTCGCTTTCCACAGCACTAACGCCAGCAGCAGTCCGGTCAGCGACGGCATATGCAAACAGCCTACTAACGGCTCCATGACGAAGCTTCATGATATTTCTGAGCACGAGAAAGCCATAGACTTCAGCATCTATTTGGACTCTTCGCCCCAGTACCAGCATCTGGCCAGCCAAGACGAAGCCAGGCACCGCGCACTGGGAATCTACAACGACTTTCTCTCCGAGGAAAACAAGAGCAAGAGAGCAGCAGCGTTACAGAACTACAAGAACTATATCTCGCTGACCGAGCGGGACCCGAATAACCAGCTGGCGTATCCGGAGCTACAGGAGACGCGCATAGACGCCGTGTTCAGCCCAGACTTTCTGGGCAGCTTTGCCAAAAGTAACTGGCGACACGAAGAGCCGCCAATGGATGGTTCCGGGAACTTTGACATGCGCTCGTATCTGCAGTACGCTCCGAGCGGCAGCCTGGGAAACATTTCTACCGCGTCCTCCTCCTGCTCGAGCCCGCCAGGTACACCTGCGCCGCCAGGTAAGGGAAGATCACCTCAGTCAGGCGGCAAAATGGCCTCTGGCGGCAAAGGCAAGAAGAGGTTGGAAAAGGACAGCGACGAGTACAGACAAAGGCGCGAGAGGAACAATCTCGCCGTCCGCAAAAGCAGAGACAAAGCCAAATTGCGCAACATGGAGACGCAGCACAAAGTGCTCGAGCTCGCGGCCGAGAACGACCGGTTACAGAAGCGCGTGGAGCAGCTGTCGCGCGAGCTGGCGACGCTGCGGAACCTGCTCTCCGCCACCGGCCAGTGCTGACGAGACTCCAGCGGTGCTTAATGACTGTCAGTGACTTTAAAGAGTGCAGAATTTACAACAAAAGTTTTCTGCGATTGATAGAAAAACGGGCGAGCGCTCGTTCAATGCGTTTACAACCGATAAAAAAAACATGAAAGTGGACTGTGCGCCTGGATTGCGCAATATCCCACCGTGTGCTCGGTATAACTCTGGTAATCTGGAAACCCTGTCATGTATTTCGTCTGTAAAGTATTTTTGTACGGGTTCTAAAGTGAGATATTTACTGTTTAATATTCTGTTATTTAAATTCCTTTCGCCATATCTGGGGCAGTGGTTGTCATGGGAAGAGTTGTACTGCAGAGGTATGATGCAACTCATTGTAACAGTATTGGAAACGCAGTGAAGTAGTCTTATAAAGATGATAAAGGTACAACTGGTCTACTGCTATATACTATTTTATTGAATTAAATGATTTTTACTGTACTGAAATCCTGTGTCTAAACGCATTTTATTACTGCTGTCAAAAACATATTAGCACACACCACCCACCCACAGCTGCTGAGATTCAGTTTCCATTATGCAGTGTATGGTTTCACTTTAGCTTTAATAGTCTCTTTTTATAAGGACATATACATTTGAAACTGTGCCTGTGTACACATGAAGACACGATAATCATTTACAGCTATTTGATAGAAATCTCCTGTTTCGTGACTGGATTTTTGGAGATCTTTTGAAATCTGTGTTCATGAGTCACTTAGAGGTACAGTTATCTAAAATACACAGGCAGGGTCAACAATCCAAAGAGTTCAGCGGTCCGTTGAAGACTCCGGTTCAAGGCTAGATAAGCGCTGAACTTTCTAGACTCTCAAAACACACAAACGCATACAAGCACTCAGTTTACTGAACAGAAATCATGTCATGGTGAGTTGTAACTAATATTAAACATACTGTCATGGACAAACAAGCAGTGATATGGTTTGATTTGAGTGAAAATGAGGGTTTAGATAAGAGAAATGATCAATATAAGGTGGATTTAATCAACAAACTCATTTGTTATTTTCACCTCATGAAGACTTGGCTAAAAAAAAGCTTTTTTTAATTGAATGAAATTATTAATTTACACCTTTTTTCTTGTCTAAAAATAAAATATAAATATAATACATGAATGGCTGATACACAACATATAAGAATATATATATATATGTTTATTATAATATATGAAGCCATAACATTTTAAGTCTTGCCAAGTTGGACCTGATTCAATTAATTAAAAATGAAATCACACATGCATACAGATATATTACATTTAATACATTTGCCCCCGGTTTCACAGAAGCTAGTCCTGGACTAAAATGCATGTTTGAGCTGTTTTAACTGAAAGAAACTTAAGCTAGTCCTGGACTAAAATGCATGTTTGAGCTGTTTTAACTGAAAGAAACTTGTACTGACAGATCTTAATACATGTCACTGCCTATGTTTTGTCTCAAGATGCACACCAGTAATGTTTTATTCTAGTGTTAATTCTAGTGTTAATATGTTAATATCCTAATTAAACTGAGACCTAATCCTGGTTTAGCCTAAGCCCTGTCTGTGAAACTGGGCCATACAATTTTTACATACCAGACTTGCTTAATCTTTTTTTCATGTGAAATTTATTGTTGGGATTTCATCATTGGTAAGAGGGAAACTGAGCTGTTGAGGTGTGACCGTTTGAGTCCTGCAAGAGGAAATGAAACCTGATGGACAGGTTGAATGACCTGTCAGTCAGGGAGGAGAGTAAGTAGGTAGACAAGGAACAGTTTCATCACCATGACAATAGAAGGTGGGAGAGTGAGAGAGAGAGGGCTTAAAATAATGTATCAGTGGGTAATCTGAACTTGTGATCAACAGCATCTACATTTCTAGAATAAATGTTCTTCTTGTGTGTGAGAAGGACTGTGGTCTTACACCACATACACAGCAGCTGAGCAGATAGAAAATCACTAAAACCACAAACATCATTTCAAGGAAAGGCTGCAAAACAACGTAAATATATATATATATATATATATATGAAACTGATTGAAACAACTGGTTTTAGACCACAAAATAATTTAATAGTATGGTGTAGGGCCTCCTTTTGCGGGCAATACAGCATCAATTTGTTTTGGGATTAACCGATACGAGTCCTTCACAGAACAGTGGCCAGGTCACTACGTGGAGGAAAAAGTATTCTGACTTGCTCCTCAAAATACCCCAAAGTTGCTCAAAAATATTAAGAACTGGTGACTGTGCAGGCCACCATGGGTGATGTTCAACTTCACTTTCAAGTTCCTCAAACACCCACTTGCTGTGTGTATTTGTGCATTATCATGCTGATACACAGCCAAACTTCAGAGTACAACGTTTGAAACATTAAGTGTACATGGTCCTCCAAAATCACTCGGTAGTCTTTGGCAGTGATGTGCCTATCAAGCACATTAGGGAATGCCTTGATTTTTCAGCCCAAACCATCACTGATCCACCCCTTTGCTGCACTCCGGGCAGCAATAGTCCAGGAGTTAAGCCTCTTTGGGGCTTCTCCACACCGTAACTCCCACAGTCTGGGAAAGACAGTGAAGGTTGACTTATTAGAGAACAATACATGTTTCACATTGTCCACAGCCCAAGATTTGCAATGTTGGCAGCAACGAAACCAACATTTGGCATTGGCACGAGCGACCAAAGGTTTGGCTATAGCAGCCCGACTATGAATATTGACTGTGGAGCTCCTGACAAACTGTTTTGGTGGAAACAGGAGAGTCGCGGTGTGCATTTAATTCTTCAGTGAGTTAGACAGCTGTGTTTTTGTGTTTTTTTTTTTTTTTGGATACAGTCGGGGTTAGTACCTGGACATTTCTTTCAGACAGCTTCCTCTTGCATCAACAATTACTCCTGTTGGATGTGATTCATCCTATGTGGTGGAATGCCAACATTACACCACAAAGACTTGCTGTCCTGGTCACAAACAAGTCAGTGAGAAGTGCACCAACAATTTGTCCTCTTGAACTCTGATATAGGATTCTGCTCATCCTCATATCGTTCCAAACTTATATGACTTTCTTCTGTAGAACACGAAATGTTTTAACTGTTTTTGCCTATGCAATGGAATACAATCTTCTTTTTATGGACAAAAACCAGACAGACATGTTTCAAAAAATCTTCTTTTGTGTTATGTAGAAGAAAGAAAGATTTGGAATGACATGAGGATGAGTAAATGTTGACAGAATTTTCATTTTTGGGTGAACTGTGCCTTTAAGGCTCTGGTCCGTTAAGCAAAAATGTCATGAACATGTTCATGTTTGGATTTTCAAAGATGATCTTGGAGATTGGTGTGATTAATAAATATAAATGAATCATGAACTGGAAACTCATGCTACTGTCACATGCAAATGTGTGAGCGTGTGAAATAGAAGCTTGAGAACACAAAGACCAGTTCTGTTTTCTTTATTCAAAGAATCACAATGCTAAATACAGAAATCAACAGAAAATTAAAGATTAGATTTTCAGAGTTTTTCTGAAGAAAATGTGAGTGGTGCTTACCAGCGCAAAACTTACAACCAATATTACAGGGTGCTGTGGGTGGTTGCCAGGGCATTGTTTGTGGTTGCTAAGGTCTTCTAAGTGGTTTTTAGTGCATTATGGTCGCTAGGTGTCTGCTTAGTCTAAACAGCCCACCTACAAGTCTGTGTGATAGTCTGGTCATTAGATATTACTTGGGTTTCTTCTTCAATGTATATTGTTACAAGATTTCTATTTCCAAAAAATGCAGTTCTCTTGAACTTTCTATTACTCAAAGAATCCTGAAAAAAATGTATCACAGGTTACACAAAAATATTAGGCAGCACCAACTGTTTTCAACATTGATAATAAGAAATGTTTCATGAGCACCAAATCAGCCTAGAATGATTTTTTGAAGGATCACGTGACACTGAAATCATGGAGGAGAGACATGTAGCAACAATTTGTCCTCTTTTGAACTCAGATGCGTCTCCCATTATGTTGTGTGGATTGCAATATTTTAAGTACAGCTGTGCTATCGCTGTGCTAATTCAACCTTCACACTCTGCTCTTACTGATGGAATGTAAAATCAGTGAAGATCAGCCATAAGGCTGTGCATATATAGGTGTGAAACCTCCAACACTACAGTGTTTCAGTTTCATTGTCCAACCCCTGTATATCTATATAATATAGATATATAATTTCACCTATCGTGTGAATTAAGTTGTCTTTCGTAATGAAACGCCTACATGCTGCTTGCACCACACTTGAGAAGTTTAGTTTGACATTTTGTTTGATGTTTGGGGAACCTGTAAAACAGTGAGAAACTGATCGCTTAAGGGAGGAAAAGGGTGTTGTTTTGAACAGTGTATTTCACAACGTCGTCCTATAGTGCAGGATCTGAGTTGCTCAACGCTTCCAACTTCCTTCTCCATCTGTGCATGCAAGTGTGCTTCTGTGTGTAACGTACTGCTGTCTTAGATACTCTCATGTAATACAATTGTTTTAGTCCAACACAACTTGACTCCATCTACATCTGATAGGTGAATATTTTAAAGAGTCCAAGAGCCAACAAAAACATACAATACACTATTTGAAACTATTGAATAAGATTTCTCTGTACTTTATTTACTTTTCATGAGATGTTTGCTTTTTTAATGCCAAACTAAGCAGAAGATGGCAAACAAATGATAATACTTAGTGACTGTAAACTACATTACGCATTTTAAAATATTACATCATTTAAAATCGTTGTGTAGCTTCGGTTCCAGTTCGCTTTGTTTATTTAGTTTATGTCCCAGTCTCCTGAGCACCATTGATTGCTAACATAGGGGTTTCCAATGTCAGGATTACAAGTTTCTTTTCCCCTTTTACTAGAGAGCAATGCCCCACCCTCTTCCAGGCAGGATTTTACCGTCAATAGTGTAACGTCTGTCAGTAAACGAATCGCTGCGTCATGCTGCCAGCCGACCTGCTGATACTAATATGATCCAGCCTACACTGGATTGTCAAGCCCTCATCCCACGCGCTCGTGCATCTTACCTACTCATATGGCCTTCAGCTATTGTGTCTTGGTCAATTTCTGCTTCTTTAGAATTACAGTTTGGCGCTGAAATTTGAATCATACCAAAATCAAATGTTTTCAATTAAATCAAACAGATTCCAGTTTCCTCTGCATATTTTTTAGCATATGGTTGTCCTCTCACTTCCCTTAAATGATCTTTTCCTTGAAAACACATTTTAAAAGAAAATAATTTCTCTAAGATGGTTCTCATTGCAAACAAACTTCTCAGGCTGTCTCAAACAGGCTAGCTGATACTGTCCCAATATAAAATGCCATGGTTAAATATTAACAACACTATTGTTGCAATAAACAAGGCCAACATATCAAAGGTGAACAATCCCTGGCAGACACATTAATAGTCAATGAGTTTCTGACACCTTCCCAAGTGGTCAACGTCACCTTTATGGTATGAGTCCATAAGTCTGGCATGAGTGAAACTAGAAAATTATTAATTTTTGATTGAAAAATGGTCAAAAGACATCGGGTAAACAGGAATATACTCTGGAATACACTTTTGACAAGAGACAGGAATATCAATTTTTAGTTAGTTTTTATTTTATTTTTTGCCTCTGTTTTCACACAATAGTGCATAAGCAACAGGAAAGTGCAGGTAGAGAGTTGAAACATGACTGAGAGGTGGTTTAGGTCCGACTAGAACCTGCATTTGAATCAGGCTTATTAAGAGTCCAATTATATTATTTAACCATCTAAATAAGAAGAAAAAATTGCAAGCGGACTATAGAATCATTGTGGTCTATTACTTGGAGTGGAAAAGTAGGTTTGAGGGCAGGGATGAGGTCAGCAGTTTGAAAGTGCTGTGATGTACCAATGGCAAAAGCTTTCATTCATCCACCACTTCCCTGTTTCTCTCGATCTTTTTGTCACCGTTCTTGTCCTTCTCCTGGGCTCGAGTGAATGACGCTGGCTGTGAACATCCGGGGTCCTTGCGGCACGGCTGCCGGGAACTCAGGCGTCCACAGTGGCCGTAAGAGGTGGAGCCATGACCCAGCAGGACGCTGGCCCAGATTTCGACACTGTTGCACTTCTGCTATTCTGCCTTCTGACGCTTGCGCAGTAGCTCACGACGACCGCCACGATGTTGGGTCGTACCGCTCGCATCATGCAGGACATGGTTGAGTAATTGACAGCCTTCCTGTTGTTGCAAAACAACAGAATAGAACAGAACAATGATCAGGCCACTGCGGACATCACTAGCCACACTTTCTGGTGTCATAATTACCCACTGCATCCTTTAACATGCCATAAAACAAGTGCTGAACACTAATATCTAAATTGGTCAGACTTGTAGAGTTTGTTGACCTTAAAGGGTTAGTTCACCCAAAAAATGAAAATTCTGTCATTTATTACTCACCCTCATGTTGTTCCACACCCGTAAGACCTTCGTTCATCTTCAGAACACAAATTAAGATATTTTCATTGTCGCTTCATAAAATTAAGGTTGAACCACTGTTCACTATTTTAACAATGTCTTCAGTACCTTTCTGAACCTTGACAGTGGTGGTCAAATTGCTGTCTATTGAGGAGTCACAGAGCTCTCGGATTTCATCAAAAATATCTTAATTTGTGTCCGAAGATGAACGAAGGTCTTGTGGGTTTGGAACAACATGAGGGTGAGTAATTAATGACAGAATTTTCATTTTTGGGTGAACTAACCCTTTAGTCACCATGCTACCACTACCTGGAGAGCATTTGTTTATGGTTAAAGGGATTAGTTCAATCAAACATTCTGCTCATCCTCGTTTCGTTCCAAACATTATGTAGAAGAAAGGAAGATTTGGAATGACATGAGGATGAGTAAATGTTGACAGAATTTTCATTTTTGGGTGAACTGTGCCTTTAAGGCTCTGGCCTGTTAAGCAAAAATGTCATGTACATGTTTATGTTTGGATGTTCAAAGATGATCTTGGAGATCGGTGTGATTGATACATATAAATCAATCACAAACTGAAAACTCATGCTACTGTCACATGCAAATGTGTGAGCGTGTGAAATATAAGCTTGAGAACACAAAAGACCAGTTCTGTTTTCTTTATTCAAAGAATCACAATGCTAAATACAGAAATCAATAGATTTTCAGAGTTTTTCTGAAGAAAATGTGAGTGGTGCTTACCAGCGCAAAACTTACCACCAATATTACAGGGTGCTGTGGGTGGTTGCCAGGGCATTGTTTGTGGTTGCTAAGGTCTTCTAAGTGGTTTTTAGTGCATTACTGTTGCTAGGTGTCTGCTTAGTCTAAAAAGCCCACCTACAAGTCTGTGTGATAGTCTGGTCATTAGATATTACTTGGGTTTCTTCTTCAATGTATATTGTTACAAGATTTCTATTTCAAATAAATGCAGTTCTCTTGAACTTTCTATTACTCAAAGAATCCTGAAAAAAATGTATCACAGGTTACACAAAAATATTAGGCACCACCAACTGTTTTCAACATTGATAAGAAATGTTTCTTGAGCACCAAATCAGCCTATTAGAATGATTTCTGAAGGATCACGTGACACTTAAATCATGGAGGAAAATGCTGCTAAAAAATTCAGCTTTGACATCACAGGAATAAATACATATCAAAATATATTTAAACAGAAAACAATTTTAAACTGTAATAATATTTCACAATATTACTTTTTTGATTTACTTTTAACCAAATAAATGCAGCATTGGTGAGCACAAGAGACTTCTTAAAAAAAAATTGAATGGTAGTGTAAGTTTTTAGATATTTTTTTTAACTCATTTATTATCCCCCAGGCAAATCTCATAAATCTGAGCGCTTAGAAAAGTAATAGCACTTCTCTACTATAGTAAGCCACATGATTTAAGGTATCATTCATGTTCATTGCACAATCACAGGACTAAATATGAGCAATAATTATAGAGATATTTGCCTTAACAAGCAGTAGTCCATGAGATGTGAACATTTTGATCTGAAATAGTTTGAGACTAAATCTCATAGCATTTGTAAGTCCATTATGTCTTTGATCTATTTTTTGCTTGAGGCCTCAGACATTCTATTGTCCCAGTAGCCCAAAACTACACAGTGCTTTTTGAAGAGATCGGTTCCTTGCACTGATGCTGTCACTATCTTCTTCTCAAACGCTTATTTCCATCTGCCATCTCTCCATAGCCGAATATGCGAGGGGCTCCAACGTAAAGGTTGCATCTGCTCTCTTCACCTCTAAACATGAGATAGACAATCAGTGCAGGCGGCTCAAAATAGGCCACAGTCAGTCTCAGAGGGTACTGATATTGGTTGCGTGTGCATGTACGTATGAATAACCTCTCTTAAACTCACGTGATGGAATCTTAACTGTCTCACAAACAGACCGTGGCACTCAACCCACATCACTATATTGGATCTCTTCCTTCCTGCAGAGATAGTGTGAACAAGAGAACGCAAAGAGAGCAAGAGTGCAGGAAAAAAGATGCAAGTCAGAATTTAACTGACGACAGCTCTTGATAACATGAGCAGGGAAGGTTGATGTGTGCATTTAATGACCAATGCATCTCCTTCAAGTTGTTTTATTAGCAAGTATCACTGTTATTAACGCTCATATGAAGGGATTTTAAAAACCACTGTCTAACTAATAAACTGTGGTGTGTAACTTGTGCTACGGACATAAAACTGTGCAGCTTGTTGAAGTGAGGAGTGCTATAACTTTTCAAAAGGAGTTGGACTTCACCTGGTAGATGATAAAATAGCTTGAAAAATCCCATACATATAAATTGAAGGAGGGATCTGAGCCATATTTAGAAACCAGAAAGTTTTTGGATGCAAACACCACACACTTTTATCTTCAGAAAATGTATATAGTTTTTAATCTTCTTTATATCACCAAATATGCTCAAAAAATATTTAGTACTAAATTTAGGATTTATGCTTTTGAATCGCATAAAATTCCCATTCATTTGGACTACAGTTTTAACAAAGTAATAAACTTTGTTACATGCATAAATGAAACTGAAACATGTACGAACATGATCTGTTCAAATTGCTAAGAATCAGCATCTGTTTATTTTGAAAATTACATTTATTCAGTTAAAAAGTATGAACATGGCTGTGGAAAAAGTGATATTCAGTATGAGTTTGAAACTAACTGGATTGTTTGATTATGATATAAACCTGGTTAATGTGTATTTAAAACAAATTAACAGTAGTATTACAGAACTTTTACCTGTTTCATGTATGCATGGCCGACAAATATTCATCACATTAAATGTATTAGTTTATGTTAAAATTGTGTAATCCAAATGGATGGAAATTTAAATGCGATTGCAATACATAAAAAGTATTTAGGCCTAAATTTAAAATTTGAGTGTTCATTTATATTTGCTTGAAAAGAAACAAGTTGTTGATATCTTGGTCAGTAATGGGTGACTTCACAAACATTTGAGTGGACTTTGGATGAAGACCACTAAGGACACAATTGGTGACATATTGGCTTGTTAAGCTCTTAAATATTGGAGATCCCTCCCTCTTTACAATGTATGCATTTGAACTTTAAAAACCTAAAGAATGATTACACCCATAGGGTCAGGCCTTGACTTTGTGTTCTCTCTCTCTGACCCCAAGTAGACTCTACAACTTCCTGCAGTGCTAAGCTGTATTGTGCATTATGATTATGCAGAGTGTCATGAGGAAATGTAGCGTTTTAAAAATTTGAGCACAAAACCCCTATGATTACTTATGTTTAATCTTACTTTGTCTGAAAGGAGGAAATATTAATACAACAAAGCCAGTCTAAGATCCCAGAAACACACTCTGCCCTACTGAACACTCCTGAAACTCTGACACACCCTTTACAGCCAGACACATGACTCAGAAATTAGCTAGAAGAATATTCTTCAAAGTTGACAGGACTCTATTGCACAGAAACCGCTTTGCTATGCATACACAGTAATACTTCATGCTAATACTACAGCACTTTTGTGGTTGTGCGTGTTATAAAGCAGAGTAACTTATCATGAAAGACAAATTAATTTGGGATGCTTCTGTGTCATAGTAACAATATGAGTTTATACCAAAAGCTCTAAACTCCAGTAAACACTAAAGGAGTCAATTAAACAAAAAATGTCATTACAATCAGCTCATTTTCCGCTCGAACTCTTAATGTGGCTCACAGATGCCCCTGATGCAATCTGGGAAAGATCCCTCAATGAATTACAAAGAGGAAACCACAAGATGATTTTGTGTTGGACCTTTGTGGGTTCTGTCTTTGTACCTGCAAGGAAAGCTGCTGAGTCACATCTTCTCAAAGAAGTTTAGTCATGCTTTACTCAAAAACAGAATGGAAAATATAACAAACTGTAAAAATACATGAGTGGTGTGGCCTAACAGTGATCGCACATGACGCGGTTTAAAGAAAATACCCAGATAGGAATGACCCAAGAACCTTTTTTAGGGCTTCTATGGCCGAAACACCAAAGACCAGGATGCTGATATGTGAACCGGGCCCAATCATGGTCCCATGTGGCCCCTAGGCATGTCTTTGTCCCACACTCCACATATTGGGCAGACCCCTTAAAGGGATAGGGACTGTGTGTGAGGTCTGAATGCACTTTGACGGCAAAAGTGATCTCTCGCACTCATTGACGTATACGCACGAGAGATCACTTCTGGCATCAGAGTGCATTTTCAGACCTCACACACCGGATACTCAAGGCAGTTGGACATAGTGGTGTATTAGAGGTAAAAAATTATATAAATACTGTTCGGTTTCTCGCACAAACCGATCGTTTCATGTCTTAGGATATCAATGTGTCGTCACGAGTCTGACAGACTGCAACGGTTGGAGTTAAAAATCATCATTTGTGTTCTACTGAAGAAACAAAGTCACCTACATCTTGGATGCCCTGGGGGTAAGCAGATAAACATCAAATTTTAATTTTTGGGTGAACTATCCCTTTAAGGTTGTGACACACTAAGCCAACCGTCAGCCAAAGGTGGGTTGTCTTTGAGTGTCTGTAAGCTCAGTGTTCTGCATTGTTGGTCCGTTTGAGTCAGGGTGGCATTTTGGCCAACTGAGCATGTTGAATCGGTGTCGGGCAGTCAGCGAGATAGATCACTCCAATTGGCTGTTCAGCTTAGTGAACCAATCCGAGAGAAGAAAAACAAAAATGATGCAAACGACAAAGTCAAAGAGTCAAAGATTTTACATCATCTTACTCGAGTCATGGCCTTTACTCTGCACTGTCAGAAAAAAAAAAATGTGCGAAAATAGAATTTTTAACTTTTGTAACTTTGTACCTTATCTACCTGTAAAAGGTGCAATTTAGTACCTTAAAGACCATAATTTGTACCCTTTAGGGACTACTATGGGTAAATAAGGTACAAAGTTGTTCCTTTAAAGGCCCACTGAGGTGTCTTGGAACGCACAGCATTATTCAATGTATTGACGTAATTTCAACTAAAACAGGAAAACGGGGGGCATTTTTGCACATTTGACAGGGTATGGTAAATAATAGGGACGATTTGGCTAAACAAACTGACTTTTTTTCTCTTTTTTTTTTTTCTTAAGCTAACATTAGAAAACTAAAAATGGTATTTGGGGGCCCCAGTAGTCAGCTTGTTCTGAATGTGCTGAGGGGCCCCAAGGCCCCTAGTTGTCAGTTTGTATTATTTATCAGTGGCCTGAAGTTTTGGAGGCCCTCACCCTATTTACCCTGTCCATAAGACACCCCTGTTAAAACATTAAATTGCAATTAATTTGAAATAGACTAATGGGTGATAAAACAAAAACACACATAATTCATATGGATGCTGTTTTTCTGCAAGATGTCAGCAGGCCTGACTTTGAAAATCAGAGGGTACAGTGTTTGTGAACATGCTGTTTTGCACTTCATGTCCTGTGTATGAAAACACCCCTCAATCACACAAAGCGTCGATATGACGACTGTGATGTAAAGGTGGTGAACGATAGGACACTTGTGGAAGATTTCAAATTTTAAGCAGGTCATTTGCACTGAGGTCTTTTGCGCACGTCTGCAAGCATATGTGTGTGTGCGCGAGGAAGGAAGCGCTAGTCGTAAAGAAGGGGAAGCACCGAGCTTAGCTGTTTACGTAAACTCTGCAGTGACATGGAGTGGAGTGCATGCGCACACAGCGTACATAGAAACAGGAAATTACAGTGCACACGCTTGTTGCCAAGGATACCGACCTCAAAAAAACAAGATGCGGTTGAGGGGTGCCCTCAAACAGACCATCAAGTGTCCCAAAACAATGGCCAGCAGCAGGTTTTTTCCATTTACTTAAGCATAAACAAGTGCAATAATGGAACTCGAGAGATATTTTAGCTGCTTTACTCCAGTCATAATGGGAAAATTTTATGATCAGTTTGTAAACACTGACCTTACTTTGACATATGAGGATAATCTGAGGGTTACACAGTTCATGCTGGGTTTCGGTGGGTTCCAACTGAGCTGAGCTGACTTGCTGTCAACTGTCAACATAGACTAAAGCATTACAGGCATCAAACTCTACAAACCACTCAAATAATGTCACAGGGACTTAACTTGCAATTGATTTCAATTGAGTTTAATGCAAGCATGCTGCTAAGATAATGGCAAGATAGTCTAATAAGCAAAAAAAAACATACATAGCATAATAATTAATTATAATAATATATAATAAAATATTAATATGTAATATACACCGAATATAACATTATGACCACTGACAGGTGAAGTGAATAGCATTGATTATCTCTTCATCACAGCACCTGTTAGTGGGTGGGATATATTAGGCAGCAAGGGAACATTTTGTCCTCAAAGTTGATGTGTTAGAAGCAGGAAAAATGGGCAAGCGTAAGGATTTGAGCGAGTTTGACAAGGACCAAATTGTGATGGCTAGACAACTGAGTCAGAGCATCTCCAAAACTGCAGCTCTTGTGGGGTGTTCCCGGTCTGCAGTGGTCAGTATTTAACAAAAGTGGTCCAAGGAAGGGACAGGGTCATGGGTGGCCAAGGCTGTCAGAATACACAGTGCATCGCAGTTTGTTGCCTTTGGGGCTGCATAGCTGCAGAGCAGTCAGGGTGCCCATGCTGACCCCTGTCCAATGCTGAAAGCGCCAACAGTGGGCACATGAGCATCAGAACTGTACCACAGAGCAATGGAAGAAGGTGGCCTGGTCTGATGAATCACGTTTTCTTTTACATCACGTGGATGCCCGGATGCTTGTACATCGCTTACCTGGGGAACACATGGCACCAGGATGCACTATGGGAAAAAGACAAGCCGGCAGAGGCAGTGTGATGCTTTGGGCAATGTTCTGCTGGGAAACCTTGGGTCCTGCCATCCATGTTACTTTGACACGTACCATCTACCTAAGCATTGTTGCAGACTATGTACACCCTTTCATGGAAACGGTATTCCCTGGTGGCTGTGGCCTCTTTCAGCTGGATAATGTGCCCTGCCACAAAGCAAAAATGGTTCAGGAATGGTTTGAGGAGCACAACAATGTGTTTGAGGTGTTGACTTGGCCTCCAAATTCCCGATCTCAGTCCATTCAAGCATCTGAGAGATGTACTGAACAAGCAAGTCCGATCCATGGAGGCCCCACCTCACAACTTAGAGGACTTAAAGGATCTGCTGCTAACATCTTGGTGCCAGATACCACAGTACACCTTCAGGGGTCTAGTGGAGTCCATGCCTCGACAGGTCAGGGCTGTTTTGGCAGAAAAAGTGGGACTAACACAATATTAGGAAGGTGGTCATAATGTTATGCCTGATCTGTGTGTCTGTCTGTCTGTGTGTCTGTCTGTCTGTGTGTCTGTCTGTCTGTGTGTCTGTCTGTCTGTGTCTGTCTGTCTGTGTCTGTCTGTCTGTGTCTGTCTGTCTGTGTATATATATACAATTATTAATAATAAAAATAATAAAATGTAGGCCCCTAAAGATGCATCCCTTTAAATAAATTTTTTTATTTTCAATAATTTTTAACTGATTCTTTGTTCCAAAACAGTGCTGTACTACATAGGCCTACAGTGTTTGAAAATATGCGGAGTTCAACTTTAAAGAAGTTTAACTTCTAAAAAAAAACCTGTTTCTAAACCTTGCATTTTTGTGTCCCTGCATATCATGTTTTACCACTTGGCTGAACGCATGTAATTAGTATGCTTAACAGCCACACAAAGAGCATCATGGGAGATTTGCCATTTATTTCAATAGAGTTTGATGCCAAGCTAACATGTTGCTGTTCTAATAAATAGCCCAAAACAGTAACTTTTTTTCAGTATTAAATGGTTTTCAATTAGGCCTATATTTAAAATTTACATTTCTCACTTCGTCCGCCATTTTGGAAGTTGCCAGCCTTTCAGAACACCCTTTATGTTGGGAATGATGCCTTAAAATGCTCATTAGGTTTGAGAACAATGCTAGTGCCTCATAAATTTCATTAAAATACAGAAGCACAATAAAACAACTGTACTGTCACCTGAAAAGTCTGTTTTGTAAATAAGTTTTCTAATGTTACTCCTTTTGATTTTTTATCGTGTTAAAGTTTTACTGACTGAGAATGTTTAAACATCTGTGGTTTGACATTGATCAAGATTGAGTAAGAACATGAGTCACTGAAGCAGAGTTTTCTTTTTTTCTTTCTGGAGTTTCCTAATTCTGTTGCTCCCAGGAAATATTCCAAAAGGAACGGAAATGGGCGGAGACAGAACAAAGGGAGGTACGTACAGGAAAGAGACAAGTGAAGGAGAAAACCAATACCATTTCTCATTTATGTTGTAACAAACATTATGCGCTTGCCAAAACGCCCCCTTATCCAATCCAATGATTTTACTCTGAATATACAGACCGAGCAGAGTTTCATAGTGCTTGTGTTTGTTGTCAGCACTCTTAAATGCTAGAAATAATAAGCAGCAGCTGTTTGATACCTGAACCCATAACTGACCCCGAGCCCCAGCTGGAGTTTCGTGTTCGCTGTCTTTTTAAGTGCGTTTCCGGTACTAAGCCCCGCCCTCCTCAGTGTTTTTTCCAAGTAGGATCAGCCTGTTCTGTCATGTCTGTTTTACGTCAAAGTACCACGAGTTAAGGAGTGCCCTGACTCATGCTCACACACATACACATACACTCATTCCAGAATAGTGTGAACCAACATACTTCTGAACCACAAACGCATACTTGAGAACACACTCACCTATACTGTAAGTTTAACCGACAACAGAATGTGATTACACACACATGTACGTACACAGCTAAGACTGTCAGACAAGTTTACAAACACCGGAACAATACAATTCATTTCTATAATGATGACACTTGTCTGTTTGAGTCCTTCATGTTAAATGTTTACATCCAAACTCAGTCCTAATGAGCGTACACTTCATTTGCAGCATCATTGTGATCATATGTAACGTCGTAACATCTATAGTCTGAAATCTACCGAATCTGAATTTCCTTTCAACAATGACAGAAACGGTTAATAAACTGCTCCCCACAGCCAAAAACATGATCCCAAACTGCTGAATCACCCTGAAAGACAGCAATAGAAAGAGAGAAATGAGTGACACCAAAACATGCAAACTGTTGAGGGAGGCAAAGACATACTATAAATGTTACATATAGGCTATGTCACAGGAAATGGGATGAACAGCTTGGCAGATGTGACATAAAATCACCTCTAATTGAGGCATTCCAATAATCTGTTTAGGCCATGAGACGACAAACTGACTATGAACTTTCTCAGACCAGTAGAAACCGACACAAACTAGAATATAACAGTAAAAACAGGTAAAGACAACCACAAATCAGTCGCCTCAGACTAGTAGCGTCAGAAAAACGTCATTAGCATTAACTGAAACCAACTCAAAAGCAGCACAGAATGGTTATGAAATGTCATACTGTATGTACTGTAAGTACATATGAAGGCGTGTTTATGACAATTGAGTTAAAAACATTCAGAAAATCCCTTGTTTATCACAGAAACAGTCTATCTGAGATAATAATACTTTGCAAATGTGCTCAAAATCATTTATTTGAAGCTGTAAGTTATTGTTAGTAGGGCAAGGTAATGCTACAGGAAATGCATGGGTACCAGCTGTACTGTGCTGACACACACGCAAGCACGTACACAAAAAAACATTACAGCTGAAGACTCCGGTCATAAGTAGAGCATCTCACAGAAAGATACAGATTTGGTTTAGGAAAGCCTATGGATTTGTATCTACATTTTTGCACTGTGAACATGCTAACATGAGGATGGTTTCCTTAGAAAAGGGGCACAAGTATCTGAAAAGTCACAATTCTCTGACTCTGAAATGCATGTTATTAGATTGCAATGACAAGTTCAGACAAGTTATTAAAAAAAGTTGAAGTTCGAGGCCAAGTAGTGAGTTACTTATCCTGAAGCGCCCTCCACTGGCCACGTGAAGTTTTCATCTGTGTAATTTTTTTTCTTTTCTTTTTTTCATGTGTGTACTGAAGTCTGTAGTGCGAAAACATTATGTCAGAGATGTAGCCACCTGACCTTAAACATTCAGAGAACACGTACACTAATAAGAAATGTGATTTTGTGATTTTATTTACACTGCTAAAATTTGTCACAGAAAAGTGATTTAATTATTATTAAAATGCATATTAAAAATATATATTTATTATTTACACATTTTACAAATTATTCCTACATTTTCATCTCTCCTTCCTTACATATAAATATAAAAATGTATACTACCAGTATATTTTTCTTCATAGAGACTCTTCTCTCACTTTAAGGGCACAAATGATTTGGTAGGCAACTGAAAACTCAAAATTGGGGGCCTTATCACTGAGAACCCTGGTTCAATTTCTTTTGATCTCGAGCCGGCCCGGCCATAGATCTCGGTCCATAATCCAGGCGTGCATTTACATTTAGTTTTAATTGTGATATCAAATGTGAGCTTGAACTAAATAAGATGATGAAACTATACCTTTCACATGGATTTGAGTCTATAATCTATGATTTAGCTTTATTTTATTTATTTAGGACTCAGAGAGCTTTCATTCATAAAGTTTTCAATTTTATAAATATCTGAGGAACTTCTGTCATAGTCACATGAGGGAATAAGAACGAAATAGGAACAAAATCAAAAACAGAAGATAATCAGAGATGTACACATTTATTACCACAGCGTCTGCTCTGTATTCTGTCCGAAAAATAAAATTTCAACTGTCATTACATCCAACTGGAACAAAGCATATGCTTTTCTTACAAAAAAAACAAACAAACAGATAATCAACATTAAAAAGAACAACAGGTTGCGGGGGATTCTTAGGCCTCAAATACAAAGGCCAAAAAAGTCTGATGTCTACCAGTCCAAAGATAACTGAAAGAAGACAAACAATGACACAGACGAATATATTTCTCTATATATGTGTGTGTAAATAAAGCCATCAAAAAGAAAGACTTTACATTCTGTGGTCCCACTAAAGGACCAGATTCTGAGAGTCATGATGGATGGTGGCAGAACCTTCAAACCAAACATCAACAGCTTCAGAGTGTGAAACACTGAACCTCTACAAACAGGAAAATCCACCCAGCAACCAAAAAATTACAATTCTGGACTGGTCAAGCAGCAGTCAAAAAGTCACCACACAAAGCGAAGTCACAATTAAAAGCGTTTCAGGCCTCAACACACCTAAAGAAAAGGCTTCATTTGTTTTGAGGTTACTGCATTGGACTTGTTCACACATTGTTCAAAAGTAACAGTTCTGCAGCGTGGTTTGATTTGAAGGAAATGTTGATGCCCGTCTGCCGTTAATCTCTCTCGATAATAATTACTATGACAATAATATAATAAAACAGTAAAACACAAAGACAGCTCAGTGTCACTGATAGTTTCTCTCTTTGCATTCATTCGCTGCTGGTGTTTCGGGATTTTTTTTTTTTTTGTTGGTTAGTCTGACCCCCTGCACGCCGTTCGAATCACATGACAAAGGCCAGAAGCATTTTAACGTATCTGTATTGCAGCTAGAAAAAAGGTAAAAATTCAAATTCAAAACCTGTCCCATGAATCACTATCATCTAATGGGGAATAAAAGCAAAAAAAAACACAAAAAAAATTCATTGCACTCAATACTGCCACCTGTTGGTTGAGCTTTGCCACATCTTTGATTAATAATGAATTAGCCAGGGATGTTTAGATGAAAACACCAAGGGATTCGCACTAAATACTGTTCCATAATTAAAGTTAACTTACTTCCCTTAAATTTCCAAAGCTCACTTTAAATTAAATGTACTCAAATTTGGGGTTAAAGACCCATCAAGTGCAGAACATCAGGTCTAGTAAACTTGCCTGATTTTAAGTTTACTATTTTTGTTTAATGAAAACTAAAATGCGAGTTCTCTTTTGACTGAACTAAATGGCCACAGTTTCTTTTATTGCATTAGGTCTCTGGAGGACCAGCAGATCTGCAAGATTGGATCTGACTAAATGGTCTGAACATTTTGGTTAAAAGGAAATGGTTTTGACAAAGAAAATGAATGAAGTGCCAGTGTCACCTTTGGCGTACACACAAAAGTTGAGAACGAAAAAAAAAGGATGAAAAGAGAAAAATTTGAGATGTTTTCTACTGTAACAATAGTGTAACACAGATCACTTGATCATATCAGACATCCCAGACTACTTGTGACCTCCCTTTTCTCCGAGACGCACAAATACAAACATGTTTTCTATTAGGTACAGCAGATTTGTGTGTTCAGCATGTATATTATGAGCTCACCTCCTGTGCAGCTCCATCCGAGACCATCACCGATAGTCGTCAGATTTAAAATGCAAAAAAAAAAAAAATGCCATATGATTGAGATACATACACACAAATTTCCCTTACTTACGGCAGCAATAACAGAGTCTTTTGGATTTTCTTTTACCTGTACATAACGTTTAGGTAGCAACACCTGAATTGTGAGGCCCTGAGGTTTTAAACGGACACACGTTTATTAGATTGTGTGTAAGACTGTGTATAGAGGGAAACGACAGCAGTTTGGCAGAGAAAAGCCTCTGAAACTCTTCCCCAGAGACACTTGGAGAGAGTGAGATGGGCTCAGCTGAGAGACAGGTCCAGCTGAGAAAGTGTGTGTGTCTGTGTGTATGTGTCTCTCTTTTTCTTTTCCCACCAATAGCCAGCAGATGGAGGGATAGAGAAAGAGACGGAACGAAAGACAGGGCATCAGTGGAAATAGGTGCGGTAACAGACATAAGCACCTGCAGCCAGTACCGTGCACATACACACACAGGTCATCAAGGGGCTCCACGCTCCACGGGCGGGAGCAGGAGCAGCCTCTGCCGTGGGAGTCTTGGGCGGAGACCGCGCAGGTTTGGGAGGGGCTTCTCTTGGAACGATTGGGTCGTCGGGTTGTTCGCTTGACAATGCCGCCGCCTCAACCTCGCCAGCTGCGACCACCCGTCTACGTAGGTCTGGCCCGTCTGTGAATGTCTGGGGTGCACTGGAGAAACAGCAACAAAAAAATGTTTGTATGTGGCTGTTGGGTGTGGATGGAAGAGAATATGTTGAAAGTAGGTAAGATATTGACAGGCTGACCTTTTTGCACAGATTTCTGCATTGTTTTTTATGATCTCATTGAAGAAGTGTGTGGGGTCAGAGTTCACCAGGTCATCTTTGCCGTTGGGAGGATCTATTGGGGGCCGTGGCCTGGGAGGAGGAGTGAATTCTGGGGGCAGATCCTCCTCATTTGATAACTCCTTCCAAGACTCCTACTCGCACATGAATAGAAACACTTCACTGATCGATACAGCCTACTAGTAGTGGGCAGTATGAACAAAAATGAGAAGTATTTTTATAACCATAGGGTTTATCATATGATGATATTTTTGATGGAAGTTCAACCCCAAAATGTTTTATATGTTTATGTCATTAAATTAATGTTAAAAGTAAATTATTCAAAATAAAAATTAAAAATAGTTGTAAAATTGTAAACTAACATTTAAAAGTCAGTAAGATTTTATTTTTTTGTAAGAAATTAATTTAATGCTTTTATTCAACAAGGATGCATTAAAGGGTTAGTTCACCCAAAAATGAAAATTCTGTCATTAATTACTCGCTCAACCGTATTTGCTTGATGCATGAGAACAAACCACATTAGTTCTTGTGAAAGCTTATATGTGGATCAATCAAGCTTGCCTGAGATTTTGTGACCAAATTTGAAAGCTTTATGTATATTCGCTGATCAATGTTTATATGCGAATAAAAGTCTAAAGTAAATCTGTTCATCATCATATCAAGTGATCATGCAGGGCTCGACAATAAGGACTGCCCGATGAAGGCCCGGGGCCAGTGTGAACGACGCTCGGGACAGTAGACGGAACGGTCACTTGCTCGATCGGGCCAGTGCTGTAGGGTGTGCGATATATATTGTCTATGATATCGCAATTGTTTATTTAACGATCTAAAATTATCGAGTATGTCCCTCACTTTACAAAAACCAAACAAAAATACACCCATTGAGTGCACGCATGCACTACGTGACGTAGTCTAGTAGGTTAGACTAGTACGCGTGCACATGTAGAGTGTACGCATTCAGTGCGTGATTTAGTCTCCTAAAATGCCTTTAGAATGCACCCAGAATTCAGGATAAGGGGCAAAATTGCCCCTGTATATCTTTTATATTTATATAATTTAATATAGTTAACCAATATTACACAAAGAGCGCCGTTTTTCTCCATATATCAGCATGATTACAAATGTGATACTGATACAGCATACAGTTTAATAAACAAGAACTTGATATCAAGTGACTTACATTTTAGACACCAAATCGCTTGTTTCGCTCTATTTCGCCTACTAAAATAGTTCCAAAGTCCACAGAATTGTTTTGCGTTTCTGAGCAACACTTCATGAATCTGCCATTTGAATGAATCAGTTGAATCTCAATGACATTCGCTGCCACCTACTGGCGGGTTTAATATCACTGGCTGGTTTAAAGTGTCTGTTCATTTTTAAAATAATTTCAAATAACAGTATTTAACGTTTTATATTTTCAACATTTCAAAACATTATTTATGCATCTGTAACTGCTCTTGACTGATTAACTTTAATAAAGTTTAATCTAGTTATATAGTTATACATTAGATTACAATTTCTGTACCTGAAAAATCTCCTGTTTAAACCTTCATGAAAAACTTGAAAAGCACCGTTTGTTTCACTTATATGTTTGTTCTGTTGTATTTATTTGTGCTATTACCTGTAATTTCATTAAATGTTACTATTTTATTACTTACTGTTTATTTGTCTAAAAACATTATAAATTTAAGTGAGTTAATCTAGTAGCTTTTCGTGTCATAAAGTTACATGTATCAAAAACAACGAAAACAATTACTTGGCTTATTTAGTAGGCTTATTTTCTTTTCTTTTACTTTATTAATTTTTTGATGTGGGGCAAGTGAAAATTTTGGCAGCGCAAGTAAAAATTTGAACCACTGGCCCAAACTGGCCAGTAGAAAAAATCTTTAGCATTGAGTCCTGTCATGTCTCCTCTGAAGTCTAATTTAACTGCTCGATTCATATGGATATCTTCTAAATATCTTCATTTCTGTTCTGAAGATGAACAAAAGCCTCATGGATTTGGAACAACATGAGGGTGAGTAAATGACGACAGAATTTTTTATATTATTTTATCATTATTAAACATTTCAGAACACCAAATTAAATGTTTCAAAAATACTGGTTTCTTTAACATCCCATTGCATTACCTGTACAGACGTATCTCCCATGATGTACTTGGCACCCTCTATGACAGCGAGGTAGGAGAAACGCAGCTGATCAGCTGTCTGGATCAGACCCATGCGGTATCGTCGCATTTCCAGCAAAACCTCCTGGATGCGTACTGATGATGGATCTTCCCTCTGAGACATCTGAGAACACACAATAGCAGTTTTTTTAGAGGACGTAATGGGGGTGGGGGTCTACTGAGACAAAGCAAGAACAAATCTGAAGTGTGCATGAGAAATTCCGACACCCAGTTGGTCTCTGTACTAGGGAAGTTAAAAGTACTGATACTGCTGTTAATTATCTGAAAAAGGTCAAGCAGTTTTTACTTTATTTGCACCTCTGCACTATTGTTCTCTTGCTTGCAGTATGTTTGTTATCTTATTACAGGTTTACTGAATAGTGTTGTCAAAAGTACTGATTTTGAAACCAAGCCGATACTGAAATTTTAAAAATGTGATGCTTTGAGCGCTGTTGAGTGGATTCGTAAACACCTCTGATTGGCCATTGTGTTCACACGCTCAACATATATGTCTGTGATTGGCTAAAATGATCAGAGAGAGAGCGTTTGAAAGCAAACAGAAGTGTTTGAATTTGAAAGCATTTTGAAAGCGGGAGCATTTGAAAGCAGGCGTCTATCAGCAGACAAGTCTAATGTCCATTTACAACATGTTTTTGAAGCGCTGATCATTGTAGCCAATCACAGACATATGTTGAGAGCGTGAACAACGGCCAATCATAGGTGTTTACGAATCCGCTCAACAGCGTTCAAAATGCCACATTTTTTTAATTTCAGTATCGACTTGGTATCGAAGTCAGTACTTGTGACAACACTATTACTAAATACTTAAAGCTGCAGTCTGTACGTTTTGTCTCTTTGTAGCCATCTCTGTTTGAAACCTGCAATTGCAGTTGTTTGTGGAATTATCATCTTTACGTGGGTTGTGCATCAGCACGGCTCCTCAGCGCGGATGAATCTAATGGTTGCTGTCAATCACCACATCGGAGTGGATGTACTTCGGAATCAAAGATTGTAGTTTTGGAAGTATGACCAAAATAAGAATTTTCACCGGAAAATGTCATCTGAACAAGCAAGTAACACATCTGCCACTTTTGTTCTGATTAAGGGGGAAAAAGGCATTACAATAAATCGCGCTACCAATGCTGATTAAATCTAGCGATCGCTTAGCTCATATCACGTCAAACCGTGCAAATTATTATTATTATTTTTATTATTAATATACTTTGTTCTCAAAATATTAAAGGATTAGTTCACTTTTAAATAAACTTTTCCTGATAATTCACTCACCCCCATGTCATCCAAGATGTTCATGTATTTCTTCAGTCGAAAAGAAATTTAAGTTTTTGATGAAAACATTCCAGGATTTTTTTCCATATAGTAGACTTGAATGGGCACCAAACAGTTGAAGGTCAAAATTTGTTTCACTGCAGCTTCAAATTGTTCTACATGATCCCAGATGAGAAATAAGGGTCTTATCTAGAGAAACCATTGCTCATTTTCTGAAAAAAATTGAAAATTATATAAGTTTTAACCATAAATGCTCATCTTGAACTAGCTCTCTTCTTCTTCTTTATTAGAATGCCGGCAGTGTAGACGCTGCTAAGTGTATTACTGCCCTCCACAGGTCAAAGTTTGAACTAATTGTTATATACTAGCATATTGCATATAAAAATTAGTTAAAAACTTTGACCTGTGGAGGGCAGTAATACACTTAGCAGTGTCTACACTGCCGGTTTCTCTAGATAAGACCCTTATTTCTCATCTGGGATCATGTAGAACAATTTGAAGCTGCAGTGAAACTAATTTTGACCTTCAGCTGTTTGGTGCCCATTCAAGTCTACTATATGGAAAAAAATTCTGGAATGTTTTCATCAAAAACTTTAATTTCTTTTCGACTGAAGAAAGAAAGACATGGACATCTTGGATGACATGGGGGTGAGTAAATTATCAGGAAAAGTTTATTTAAAAGTGGACTAATCCTTTAATGTTAAAAATATCAGCATTGCATGACTATGTGTATTTAGTGTATTAGCGTTACCTGTAGATTTCAATTTCTGTACAGTCTAATCACTAACGTTAATTTGTCATACCATACAATCCACCATCAAAATGATAAGTTTCATTATTTCAGCTGCTGTGAGAAAAGGCTATAAATGATCCGCCTATGCAGACGTGACGCAATGACGCAAAGACAAACAGCGACATGCTCGAAATTCCCGCAAAAACTCACCAGTACCACCCCAATTATAAAACATTATTACAAGCTTACCGTTGTGAATCGGGCTAGGGTAAGGAGATAGTTTTGAAGACTGACTGGTTATGTTCATGCTCAAAAATTGATTTTGGATAATTTTTATCAAAAAAAAAAAAAGGTACAGACAGCAGCTTTAAGATTAATAAGTTTGCATAAGGTTGCATTTCAATTTATTAATATGTGGTGTATATAATATTTATAAATTATTTACACTACTTTTCAAACTTTTGGGGTCAGTAAGTTTTATTTAATTTTTTACCAAACCTGCATTTTTATAATTATAAATACAGTAAACTGTAATAAACAGTAATACTGTGAAATATTGTTACAATATAAAATATGTTTTCTATTGAAATATATTTTAAAATGTAATTTATTCCTGTGATGGTAAAGCTGAATTTTCAACATCATTACTTCAGTCTTCAGTGTCACATGATCCTTCAGAAATCATTCTAATATGTTGATTTACTGCTCAAGAAACATTTCTTATCAATTTTGAAAACAAAAGCAGCCGTGCTGCTTACTAATTTTGTGGAAACCGTGATAAATTTTTTCATGATTCATTGACTATAAAGTAAAAAAAAAAAAACAGCATTTAATTGATAAAGAAAACTTAAGTAACAATCAATCTTTGTCACTTTCTGGCCCCAAAAAATACTGAATGGTACTGTATTATTAGTGTTATTTAATCGTTTTTTTTGTTTGTTTGGTTTTTTTCTCAATAAAAGGAGTGCCAAGGTACCAATAATCATGAAATTTCACTTGGATAACACCATGTGCCAAATGCATAAATGTCATGACTCATTACAAATTTTTATTAATATAAACTAATATGCTATTGAGTACACTCCTCTACTTAGAAAGTTAAATATTAACATAAGCAAATTTGTCCGGCAGATATGGCATCACAAAGAAGCAGTCAGTTCTCTTACCAGTAGAAGGCAGGTGTCTACAAGGCAGAACGTTCCAGAACGGCCGATTCCAGCGCTGCAGTGAACCACGACAGGGCCGTGATCTGGACTCAGACAGCCCGACTCGCGCACTTTGAACAGGAAGTTGAGAAAAGACGCAGGCGACTCTGGCACGCCGAAATCTGGCCATGTGGTGTAGTGGAAATGAAGAATCTCCCGTGTTTCCAGTGTCTTTAAACACACATGACACAACATTAATCATGATGAGTGTGTGTTTGTCTGAAACGAGCCTCTGGCATCTGTAATATCCTGAGAGCGTTGAGTCAAGTCAACAAGGCATCCCACTATAAAGAAATTCTGAACATTTTTAGGAACATTTTCGCACATGCAGCATTTTTTGTTGGAAAACAAGAATTCTGGCTAAACTGAAGAAAAATTACTAAAGAAGTACTGTATAAAACCTCAAGTGTTAAAAATAGCAGAATGATGAGTGAAAGAGACTGACAGGCGAGCGATAGCACGACTGGATGAGATGAGAGGAAGATCAAGTGTCTCACCGACAGATTTTCCAGCTCCAACAGTCGTACTGTGTAGTACGATTTCACATCCTCTGAGATCAGAGTAAGTCTGAAGTTTGTGTCCTCAAAAACAGCCTCCCTCTCCTCTCGCTGAGGCCAGTACTGAGCACACTTTACCTGCACGTACACACACTTCTTCATTATAACCATACAACACAAGCCTCACACATACACAACACATGTACACATTCCATATGCACGCTAGAAGTGTTCCAGGTAGGTATCCAAAGCGAGTGTGTGTATATCAATGTGACAGGTATGGTACGGTAATGCACAAAGATACAGGTATTATGTGTGTTTCTCTCACCGAGCCTTTCTCTATAACGCGATTCAGCATCACGACCCCTCGGCAGCGCTGCTCCCACACCATCTCCCAGAAGTGACCACAGGTGTTTGGTAATGGACCCTAAACACAAAAACAACCATTAAAACAAGCATAACCAGACTATTGTATTAATAATACATTTTAAAAACATACATAATATGAATTTGTCCTGCAACAGAGTTTAGACTAAGCAGTAGCATACACTACAATTCAAATGTTTGGGGTCAGTAAGGTTTTTTTTATGTTATTAAAAATATGCTCACCAAGGCTGCATTTATTTACTTTTGATCAATTTAATGCATCACTTCTTAATAGTGATGCATTAAATTAATTATTAATTAACTATTAAAAAACATGTTTGGTGAACAGTACAGAACAGTCTGTACAGTAGTTACTAAATTCAAAATTCTATTAAATGTATTTAGGATTTTTCATTTTGCTTATAGTGAAACATATCTCGTGCACATCTTGACCTTAAGTTTCAGTAAATCACACATTTGAGCAGCTGTGAAGTACATGACATTGCGGGTGAGAATGCGTGTGTGTTTTATGTGTTTGTGGTTGTAGCTGGCAATGCTTTGACTGAACAAGGCTGGCAAGCTGAAACGAGTCTGCTGCTGTCTCAGAGCATCAGTGTGCTAATTCATCTGTACAATAAAGAAACGTCATGCTGACGCAACTCAAGATTTCACAACATTTCCTAGGGTACTCTCCAGATACAGGAGAGGGAAAATCTCTCTGGTAGATGCCATGAGTGTCAAAATGGAATGTCACTGTAGTATATCAGTGTCTGACGCTGACTGTGGTGTTGGTGGCCTAATGGACACGTAATATGAACGTCAACACAAATGTCAAAACCAGGATGGAGGGAGGGTCTCTGAACAGGGAGTTCCCCATTACTTGCATACCTATCACTGTTTTAGTGTAGCTACCCAACACAAGTCAGCATTTCATAACCTTTTTGTCTTATGTCCCATCAAAAAGGTCAAATACCTGTTCATTGACAACAAAGCAGAAAAGTTACTAACTCATTTTATACTGTAACATTTAGCACTATTTTAATTAAAATGGCCATTGTTACAATGGCTCATCTTTAAACTGAAAAGCAGTTTTAAAAATCTATCATTTTATAACTCAATTTAGTTTGATATTATTTGATTGGCTAAATAATAAAGAGAATTTCATTTGCGTTTTGTTCCAAATGTTAAGTGGCCAACCAATTATGGCTCTAGTTTGGAGTTTCAAAAAAAATTTGGGGGTGATATTTGATGCTATTTTAACATTTGTTCTTGAAATCCAGAATACTGTCCAAACATCTTTTTTTTCATCTTAGAAATACTGCAGACTATGTCCCATGTTGTCTTTCCCTGTGGCTGAAAAGTTGATTAGCATTTTTGTCTTTTCCTGCATTGATTATTGCAATGCTCTACTGGCTGGGGTTTCAAATGCTCTAAAAAAAAAAAACTCTAGATAGCTTTATATTATGAACAGATTTAATTCAGGCTTTTATTCACATATAAATAATGGTCAGTGAACATTAACAGAAGCTCAACCGAATATGGTTGACGCACAAAAACAAACCTCTTGCAGAAGCTCAAACGTGCTGCATAATACACAAAAATGAACCACACTGGTTCTCGCAAGTCAAGCAAACTTGCTTGAGCTTCCGTTTACCACAACTGATGTGTGCGTTGATGAATGTGTAAATAAAAGCCTAAATTCAAATCGTTTATCATATAAAGTGATCGAGTCTCTATAGAAAATTAAAGTGTCAGTTGTGTAGCTGTCTATGGAGGGACAGAAAGATCTCAGATTTCATCAAAAAGATCTTCATTTGTGTTCTGAAGATGAACGAAGGTCTTACGGGTTTGGAACAACATAAGGATGAGTAATTAATAACAGAATTTTCAATTTTGGGTGAATATCCCTTCAAGACCGACACAAACCCGTAAGAATCTTCGGAGCACAAATTAAGATATTTTTAATGAATTACACGTTTTTTGTTTAATCCAATAGAAAGCAATGTAATTACCATCATTCAAGGACCAGAAAAGTAGTAAAAACATTGTTAAAATAATCAACGTGACTACAGTGGTTCAACCTTAATGTTATGAAGCAATAAGAATACTTTTTGTGTACAAAAACAAAACAAAAACAACAACTTTATTCAACAATTTTTCCTCTTCCATGTCAGTCTCTTACGCAGTTGGCGTACTGAACGCAGTTCAGAGAATCCGCGTTTACGTCCGAACGCCGGCTCAGTATTGGCCGAGCTGTTCACGTGAGCACCACTATGCATGAGTGTGATGCTGACGCAGGAGCTGGTCAATACTGAGCCGGCGTTTGGATGTAAACACAGAAGCACTGAACTGCGTTTACTGCATCAAATGCGTAAAAGACTGACAGGGTAGAAAAAAAATTGTTGAAAAAAAGTCTTTATTTTTGTTTTGTTTTTGCACACAAAAAGTATTCTCGACACTTCATAACATTAAGGTTGAACCACTGTAGTCACATCGACTTTTTAACAATGTTTTTACTACTTTTCTGGACCTTGAATGACAATAACTATGTTGCTTTCTATTGGAGATTAAAAAAAAAAACTTTTGGATTTCATCAAAAATATCTTAATTTGTGTTCCGAAGATGAACGAAGGTCTTACGGGTTTGGAACGACATGAGGGTGAGTAATTAATGGCAGAAATTTAATTTTTGGGTGAACTAACCCTTTAATGTCTTCAAACCATGCAATGGATTAGGAAGGCTAGCCATTTATTTCTAAACAATTTATCAAGGGTCCAAAAAAACCTCCACAAGTGATTTTACTGAACATAAGAACTACTTCAAAATTGTGTAAAAGCCACAATAAAAGTACATAAAATAAACAAGTAATAAGATCCTGGTGGATGAGTGATGATCTTCCAGCGCCGTTTCAGCTGTGCACTCCTATTCTTTGGCGCATGATAAATTAAGACCTGTAAATCGGAGCAATTAAACCAATCCAAGTGCACTCCAGCTGTAAAACAGTGACCCTAACCACTATACCCCCCCACCACACCCAAGATCCAGCTCCCATTTGTTGAACTTTCAAATGACATTGGAAAACACTGCGATGCAATCGGATCCCATAAGTCCTATAGCTTTAGCCAAGCAGCATTTCATGTCACTCCGTGATCTACGCATTGTCTTATGTTGTGTTTGGGCCTGTTCGAGACCACCTACTCTAAATAAAGATATGTGATCTATTATGGTTTACTAATGTTTCACAAAGTTACAAACAAAATTGTAGTGCAAAAGCATAATGTGTATACTGTTTACACGTGAGTCGGCAGTGCTTTTCCATACAAGTACTTAATATAGTATGGTCTCTAACTGAAAAAATATGCTTGTTGTATTTTGCTAGTTGAGACCTTTTCAACGTTATATAATACAAGTCTATCTGTTATACGCAATTTTTTTTACAGATCACATTTTCATGTCAAGCTGTTATTTTTTCGCGCTCTGAAAATAGAGCACTTCTAATATGTCAGCAAATTTAAAGGGTTAGTTCACCCAAAAATTAAAATTATGCCATTTATTACTCACCCTCATGTCGTTCTACACCCGTAAGACCTTTGTTCATCTTCAGAACACAAATTAAGATATTTTTGGCTCAGTGAGGCCTCTATAGAGAGCAAAGCCATTGTAAATCTCAAGATCCAGACAGGTACTAAAAACATATTTAAAACATTTCATGTGAGTTTAGTGGTTCTACCTTAATATTATAAAGCGACAATAATACTTTTTGTACACCAGAAAAACAAAATAATGACTTTTCAACAATATCTAGTGATGGCCGATTTCAAAACACTGCTTCATGAAGCTTTGCGACACTTTTGTTTCGAAACAGTGATTCGGACTGCGTATCAAACTGCTGAAATCACGTGACTTTGGTGCTCCAAACAACTGATTCGAATCAAATGATTCGTAAAGCTTCGAAGCAGTGTTTTGAAATCGGCCATCACTAGATATTGTTGAAAAGTTTTTTTGGTGCACAAAAAGTATAAACTTTAAAAGTTTTTATAAACTAAAAAGTGTACTCACATGAACTGTTTTAAATATGTTTTGAGTACCTTTCTGGATCTTGAGAAGTTTGGTGGCATTGCTGGCAATAGAGGCCTCACTGAGCCATCGGATTTCATCAAAAATATCTTGAATGAAGGTCTTACGGGTTTGGAACGACATGAGGGTGAGTAATAAATGACATTATTTTCATTTTTGGGTGAACTAACCCTTTAAAAGCACTTGTTAAGCGATGCACATATTCCCTATATTCACTGTAAACCAGGCTTCTAAGCTTTAAAACGACACCTATTTTGTGTTGGATAAGTAACGTGATAACTTTGTAGCGCCCTTCGCTTCGGATTTAAGAGGATAAGGTTAATGATTAATCGATTGTTAATTTAAACAATGATCAATTATCCCTAGTTCTAATCTCTTTTCTATTTCATTGTGAAGAAAACTGGCCAAGATTTGTGGTTTTTAAAAGTGCCACCTACTGTCAGAGAGTGATTAAGCATTTTCATTCAGCCATTTTTTTATGCATTGGTCAAAACAGACAAATTGACCCTTCGCAAAGACCCGCCCCCCTTAGTTACTGTTGCTTTGTCCGACAAGCCATGGCGCTGTCACACCACACGCAGTGAAAAATACATCGCCGAGCAAAGAGGACACTGACAACACGTCGACAGACAAGACAGAGCAGGTTACTTATGATATTAAACAAAGTCCCAGCTTTCAAATTGTGTATTTTTTTAAGAAATTCGAACAATAAAATTTTTTTTATGCCTCTTTAATGTGTCGCGACAGATTGCTGTAGCGCCTCTAATCAAGCGGCTCGTAAACCGATCATCTCTTCCTACTAGTTAATTTATAGCATCAAATGAACATGAGAATGAACGTTGTTTCAAACGCGGAAAGACGTTAGTACACATCGTTTTTCAAGTTTAAGTCCACCGAGGTTAATCTTTTAACTCCTCACTGCTTTGTCGGACAATATGGCGGATTCCGTGTTCTGATTGGTTAGATCGCTTGTCAATCAAACTCCCGGCGAAGGGTCAATTGCATGCGAAAACCAAATTTCCATGCTTTGAACATTTTGTTGGTGTGAACAGGCTTTAATAATGCACATTTTAAAATCTTAAAAAGTAACAAACAAGAGATTTTCCACAGGATATATGTCCCTATTACTATATTAATGCCTTTACACCACCCTTTTTATCCTTGTGTGTGTCAGATGTCATGCAGGTGCAAATACAGCAACAGATTCCTCAGCAGGTCTGGGGAGTCAGTAAGAGTCAGTATGTCACCTGAGTTAGTATGTAGTTTCTCTGAGCTTCATCCACTGAGATCAGACTGGCATTGATGTAGTCATTATTGCCGATCTGTAGATGAATACGGCTGTGGTCAACTGTGAAAAGAGAGCGCGATTAAGCTGTGGGGCACATCACCCATGATGCTTTGCAAATTCAGCGGTGGAACGATTCTTTTTCAGGTCCTGTTCTCAGTTCCCCACAAGAGAGAAAAACATCTTCCTGATGAAAACGCTCAATTGAAACAGATAATATACACAAGGCATTCATTTAATGTGGTGTTTTGCGAGCTGAGGACCTTTTCAGGTTGTTGTCGAAAAAGAGAAAGACTCAGAGAAAGAGGAAACCACAACAGTGTCGCTCTTTGTGACGGAAGAGTTAAAAAAGGGAGAGAAAAAAAAGACATGACATCTTCAGCGTGAAATGACTTTAACAGCTCGCTGATAACAGGCCCCTTCCGTTAGGTGTCACTCACTGTGTCGAACAGGGGAAGCGGCACACTTACATGGGCTGACATCTCTGTAGCGATTACGACTTCTGTTTTCTGGAAGTTTGGCGATCTTGCATGGTAGGTCACTGGACTGCTGCTTAATCTCCTACAGTAAAACAGAAGTTTATGAGATGAAAATGATTCATTCTGTTAGTGCAACAAATATGTGGCAAATGATTTGCTGGGGGAAACTATATGGTATATAAGTGAACTACATAGGGGACCACCAGCATCCAGTTTAGGATGCCATTCATCCATCACTGTTATTAAAAACTTAAATTGAGTCAAAGTAGTACATAAAGGTGTCAAACCAACTAATAACAGACTTCCTCTCATAAAAGATTAACTCTTTCCCTCCATCTCTATATTTAAAAGTGACAAATTCAGGTCATCTCTATAACTTGTCAAAGCATTTATTCCTTAGTTAGGAACGAAGCAGCGCAATCTGAGCTGTCAAAAAATACAGATACCACATCAAATAAACAAAACAAACTTGTTTTGGGTTGATATGGATATTTGGAGCATCATAATCAAGAATGAAGCAGAATCAGTTCTTTACCTGGTAAACGGCGTTCCAGTTCCCGAGCTCATCGATTTCCCGAAACTCGGCTTCCATTGCCGCGTGTGTTCCGCGCCGCTCGATAGATGGCTTCCTGACAATACAATTAGTTATAAAAATCGAAGTCGAATCACATGAAAAGAACTGACTTTTAAAGTCTGCTTTAATTTTCTCAGAGAACGTTTCTAATGGTACTGTTGTGTCGCCCTTACCGGAAACACGCTGCTCGCTCCTCCCGCAGCACGGCTCTCCGATCTGCGTCGTGATCACGCCCCTCTTTCCTCACAATAACCAATGAAAGACTGTGAATGTCCATGAGCTCAAGGTAAAGGCCAATCAGCGCAAAGTAGTGAGGCGTGGCAACCACTTCATCCAATTATAATGCGGAGCGTTACCGCTTTATTCTTCTGGGCTTTGTAGTTTTTGTAATTTGGGGAGTTTACGCAGATGCGTATTGAGATTTAGAAAAGTACATGAAGTAAAATGGCTCATATTACAACCCAAACTTGCAGTATTAACAGTGGAATCAATTAATGACTTATATAGTTATTTCTTTGTAAGCAGCATTCAATAAAGTAAATGTGATATTTTCAATTTGTACATTTCATCAAAATATTTGAGGTTTTTTTTGTGAATTAAGGCTTAACCTTTTGGTATTCCTCACTTTGGTCACACTTGTGATAATCTGAGGTCAAAACAGACAGAGACAAGAATTGTGACATTTTTAATGTCCTTTATTTGTTTCAGTAATATTTATTTATTCTTTAATATTTTGTATTTTGAGGGGATTTATTAGTATTATACAATATTAAACTCTAAATTATCCACCATTTATTTCTATATAAAATCATACAAATATAGAGGAAATATTTCATATTATTTTCAATTAATACAGTGTTTAGGTTACTTTTTCTTTTATATATCACAATGACATTGTACTGTAATTTGTTGACAGACCAACAGTAAAAGTGTAACCGAATCCTGTCCAGTCTCTTGCAATCAATATCCCATTTACAGTAATGTGCCAGTGTGCTGTCTTGTGCATTTTCAATCATTGTCATCAACATTGTAGCCATAGTTTACATCTGAAAATACTGACAGAGTACATTGTTATATTGACAACGTGGCTAAACATTTTGACTATCTTGTTTGCAAACAATGACACAAGGACTTGTCATTTTGATGGCACTGATATGTTCATTGGGTAGTCCATTGTGTGGTGCTGTGGTGTACAAACTGTTTTGGGAAATGAACTTATTGGTTTGCAATTCGAGAAAATGTACCAAAGTGACTGAGAAAAATTGTAAAATAGAGCAAAGTAATTTCAAATCCAATGCATATCCATGCCATCTGGTGGGAGAAATAAATAATATTATGTGTAATACCATAGTGTAACCACTAGATATAGCGTAGCCTATTGCAAATATAAATATAGGGCCTATAGGCTTGTGTATTACCCAGTTGCTCTTACTTTTATTAGGTTTTCTTTTTGGTTATATATTTAGACATTGTCAAAGGCTTCATCATGGCTGATTTGTAGAATGTATAACAAAAAATTGTTAGGCAATTTCATATTTGTCATATTTTAATTTTCTGCGGCGGGTTTGTTTGTGTGGTCCTGGTAAACCCATACGTTAATGGGGACAAAATGTCCCCACAAAGATGGCAATATCCAAAATCCTTGTGCTTATAGGGACTATTTTTTTGTCCCCATGAGGAAAACCCCACAAGGGTTGTTTTTAGGGGTATTATGTTTAGGGGATAGAATATACAGATTGTACAGTATAAAAA
Organism: Anabarilius grahami; assembly: GCA_003731715.1. Taxonomy (NCBI): domain Eukaryota; kingdom Metazoa; phylum Chordata; class Actinopteri; order Cypriniformes; family Xenocyprididae; genus Anabarilius; species Anabarilius grahami. Next base: position 11,712,756 of record RJVU01027559.1, on the reverse strand, counting down.
TCTTTGTGTGAATGTCCCCATAAAACATGGAAAACAGCTCTGATGATAATTAGGAAGATTATTCCAGGTTTTTCTTGTACATTAATGCATGCACATTAATCTTTAGCTTTAAAATGTCTTGGATTTGACTCATGATTTATATCATGAAATAATGCATTATTTGAATATATGGCAAGCCATAACATTTATTCCTTAAAACCTATCCGTCTTTATGGAAGCTTGTTTCCGCCACAGAATAAAAAAAATTTAAAGATAATTGCAACATTTTAATAAATTCAGAATTGCAAGTTTATATCCCGCAATTCTGACTTTATAAAATTCAATTTTGAGTTTATATCACGCAATTCTGAGAAAAAAGTCAGAATTGCGAGATGTAATCTTGCAATTGCGAGAAAAAAAGTTAATTGTAAGATAAAAAAATGCAATTACCTTTTTTATTTTTTATTCAGTGGTGGAAAAAAGCTTCCATAAGTATCTATTTTCATTGTACTAGCACTTATTTTTTATCTATTGTTCATTTGCTTATTCTTTAGGAGTGCTTATTCTTTAGATGTAGTACCTTTTTAAAGATATTATTCATTAGATACTAGTTCCTATTTATTAGATAGCCTACTTATTCCAGTAATGTCTAGAATTTACAAACATAAATGAATGAGTTTGAAGGAAGAATCTGTTTGAATGAAGATATCTCCATACATTCTCATAGTTCCTTATGAGGTTGAAGATATCTCTTAAAGAGTAGATATTCAGTTTTTGATATTGTCTAATAATTTTTGACCAGTAATTATTCCAATGAATTCCAATATCTTTTTAAATGTTACGTATTTATTAGATAGTAAGTATTTATTAAATACTATTACTTTTCATTAGATACTAATACCTATTTAATGGATACTAGTAGTTAATTAGGTAGGCTACTAGTACTTGTTTATTAGACACCACTATCTTTTGTAATACTGTTACTAGTAAAAATAACAATTCTTATCTTATTAGTCATAACTGCTTTTTTACTCGTCGTATGTAATGACTAGTCAGAATGGCCACTGTTCAACTAAAAATCTTACTAGTAAAATAAAAAAATCTTACTAGTAACATTTGGAATAAGTACTAGAATGTAAATGTATACTAGTAGCTATTGAATAATTACTAGTGTATTCAATAGGCCTAGTTACAAGTATCTAATGAATAAATACCAATATTTATTAAATACTATCTAATGAACAAGTAGGCTATTGTCTATTTAAAAGGTAGCCTAGTATATGAATAAGTAGGCTACCAATATCTAATAAATAAGTAGGCTACTATAACGAATGGAATATAGAACATTAGAATATACCAAATGGAATAGATACTAGTATCTAAAAAATAAGTATTAGAAGCATGAAAATAGATATTAGTAGGTTTAAAGATTAAATATTAAAACGGCTTGCGTGTGTCAAACCGGTTACGATATACGTGTTCTTCTCTCTGACGGATACAAAGTACATCCTCTGTCTCTCCGCGTGCTGATATAGCGTACTGTGTATCAGACGGTTTTAATCTATGTTAATTTAGTTATTTGTGTTATAATTTGTTACTGAACTGAACCGACTGGTTCTACAGGTTAATAGAGGTTCATAGCGACCGGACGGCAAGCTGCAGCAGTTAAACTCCCATGAACGGACCTGACAGCCTGCCCAGCCAGGTAACGTATGAACACTGATCGGTTGTATTATTGTGTGGTCTATAATTATAAACATCTTCTAACGAACTGTGACGAAAGCAGCCATGTATTATGCAAATAATGATCAAATCAGACAATAGGGAAGTGCATTAGCATGCAGGCTAATGTTGTCCGGTTCGGCTAACCTGATTCAGTTCAGTCATTACAAGGATGTTACACGCAGTATAATAATACACACATGACGCAGAAACAAAGCAGAACGTTGCTAGACGACGATTCGGAAATGTTTTCTTTCTCTTCTTTTAATGTATGACTATTTTTCTGGTTAGCTTGTAAGCATGCTAAGTTAACAGGATGTAAACCTTTGGGATTTGTGGAAAACTGGAGCAGCCTGTTTAGGTTGACCAGGGGCCGGTTGCATAAACCGCTAAGACTAGTCTTTCAAATTAGTCATCAATATTTTATTAAGACTTTTCTTAACTTTTTAAAGTCAGTTACATAAATACGTAGATTGGCCTAATTTGATACCGAAAAGTAAGACTGCCCCTTGACTAACTGCTAGTGGGTCATACTAGATATTTAGACACGTTTATGCAATTGGCCCCAGCAGATCAAACCAGAAAAACAGCTGATCAGGGGCCGGTTGCATAAACCACTTAGACTAGTCTTAAAAGTTAAGACACTAATGTTTTTCTTGAAGAGTGGTCCTAAAGTCCGTTACATAAAAAGGTAGATTGGTGTAATTTGAATTGGAAAAATAACATTGATTACCCCTTGGTTAACTGCAAGTTGGTCAAACTAGTTCTTAAGACACAGTCTTAATATAGCAACTAAGTTTATGCAACTGGCCCCAGAATATAACACTAAGTTAAGACAGATCGTCCTGAAATTGATTATACTCAAATCAGTATCAGCATTTAACTAAAGGCCCCCCTGGAGTTGATGTTTAGGGGCTTTTGCACATCATGTCGTTCATTTATGTCATATACTTCAAGTGGATTAATTTATTGAAATGCCAAGAATAGAATATTTTGAAACCTATTTTAAGTCTGTCTTGACTACATAGCCAATATTTGTATCTGGGAAGTTACTAGTTGACAAATCAGCAGTGATTTTTTTTTTTTTGTAAAACACCAAATTTGAAGATAAAATACATATTATGTAGTGTGAACTCTGTTTGAGAAAATATAAGGGGTCACTAACTTTGTCAATTCTTTCACTGTTTTTTTTAAATTTATTTTTAAAAATCTTTTTTACTTCACTGTGTCCTCTGGTGTGAGTGTGACATAGCAACAATTATGAATATAGGGGTGTCACACCAAAGGACAACAAAACTTGATACTTTTATAGAGGTTCCAAAAAGGTTAAATATTTGAACAATTCTGAGACAAAAACTTGCCATGTGCACATGTCATGGGCTTCAGGAACATGACCTTGAATGGGGTCCTTTAACTAATTAAACTTGTCAGTGGAATTGCCCGATTTAAAATCAGGATATGGTGTTACACCGGAGGACATGGTTTTCAGTAACAAAATGTATCAAGTTCCTACGCTTTTAGACATACAGATGAAAAAAAAAAGAGTAAAATACTTTGCCTGAGTTATTAACATTTGTATGCTTTTCTTTTTAATTTATAAAAGTTGTAATTTATTGAACTATGCTTGAGACAAATCACACCATAGGACAATTGAGATTTGGTTAAAAAATAAAATAAAATCTTAATCTAATAATGCAGTTTTAATATCAACAGGTCCATGTAAGACAAAGACATGTTTAACCATTTACTGCATTTCTAAATGATGACAATACTAATTATATTCATTTTTATCTTTTGTGACAGTGAAAATGCCATGTCACGTCAACAAGCATTCTGCATGTGTTAATCTATGCATTTTATATATCAACATCAGACTCAGATTGTGAACTGTTGGACAAGGTAGAATATCTGGGGAGTTTTAGGTTTGTCTCCCCATGACAACGTGTCACCATGGTGACTGCGGCTCCAACAGTGATGCCGAGCGGCGCACCTCTGATGATGATAATATGGAGAATGCGGAGCTCACGGAGCTTGGGCCGCTGTTGACAACTCCAACTAATGCAGAGAAATCCAGAGTGAGTAGTGAGAATAAAATACACTACCAGTCAAAAGTTTAGGGTCAGTAAGATTAAGGAAATTAATTTTTTAGCAAAGACACATTAAATGGATCAAAAGTGACAGTAAAGACATTTTTAATGCTAAGATTTCCATTTGTTATGTTGTAGTTTTGCACTTTCTATTTATCAAAGAATCTTAAAATTCAGCTTTACCATCACTGGAGTAAATTACATGTTATTGTGTAATTTTATGAAACAGCTCACTGAGCATAAGAGACTTTCAAAAAAAAAACTTTTGAACAGTAATTACAATAGATATTTACAATAGATGGAATGAGGCAAGAACACCTAAAGTTAACTAAAAGCATAATTTTTTTTTTCTCTCTTCTTCAGGGTGCATCTGCATTTCCAGATGAGGATGAAGAAGAAGAAGAAGGTTTGCGGGTGGTTACACTACCCATGCAGGCACACCATGCCATGGAGAAGATGGAGGAGTTTGTACACAAGGTGATGTTCATCTTCAAATGACTCCTATTCAAAATGTTTGTATTTTAAATCAAAAGTGTTACTTTTGTAATTGTAACAAATGTGGCCTATTTCTAGTCTGAGCTGTTTGTATTAAAGCACACTCTTACCATTACTAGGTATGGGAAGGACGTTGGCGAGTTATTCCATACAATCTCCTCCCCGATTGGCTGAAGGACAATGATTACCTGCTTCAAGGACACCGCCCACCCATGCCATCCTTCCGTGCCTGTTTTGGGAGCATCTTTAGGATTCACACAGAAACTGGAAACATCTGGACACACCTGCTGGGTCTGTGCCTATGATATGTGAAATAATTGCAAAAAATGTAAAATATTAGAAAAGTTCATCAAGAGCCAGAGATTAATTAAACTCATACACAGACATACTTATCACTATAGCTGCTACTTGTGAACCGACCACCAGCAAATACAGTCTTAACGTTTCCTGTTTCTCAAATTTTCCTGCCGAGGAATTATTTACATTCTAATGTTACATTCTAACATTCTAAGAAGTCTCTTCTGCTCATTAAGGCTGTATTTATTTGTTCAAAAATACAATAAAAACAGTAATATTATGAAATATTACAGATTAAATTAACTGGTTTCTATTTTACTATATTTTAAAATTAAATGTATTCCTATGAGGGCAAAGCTGAATTTAAGCAGTCATTACTCCAGTCTCCAGTGTCACATGTGTAACTATAGTCCACTGAGGTGAGCGTAGTGAACCCAAATGCAGTTAACAATATACTTAAATAATTCAATTCACATTTATTTGTATAGCGTTTTTTACAATACATATAGTTTCAAAGCAGCTTTACAGAAAATGCATGTCAGTATTACAATTGAGTGAGTAATCTACAAAATAAACAGAAAACAAACATGAGCACACGAACATGGAAACTAGACGTGAAAAGTGTTGTCAACTGCTTTTAATTGAAAGTAGCTAAAACTGGTAGCAAAATGTCACTAGATGTCATCATAATGGCAAATTCATTGATTTATATAAACATGAATAGAGATCAGTGGGCAAAATAAGAATCTAGATAAGGTTTGTCCAAGAAGTTGCTAGATTTGTCTCTAAACTTTTGAAATTTTGAAAAAAGTCTCAAAAGGGGTGGGGAAGTCACTGAATCTAGTGACAAAATCCCTAAATTGGCAACACTGCGTGAAAATAACTTGACATAAGATTCACCAACAATGGTTACACAAACAATACTAGACAAAGGAACAATGAAACATGAGGGTTATTTATACACAGAGACTAATGACTAACAAGGAACACCTGTGAACAATCAAGACAATAAAGCAATTACAAAACAGGCCTGCGTTCAGCCCCGACAAAACGTTTTTTAAACGGAAACGGTGGTGCGTTGAGCACCCTGTTCTGATGATGCAAGAGTTGCAACTATGGCAGCTGAGAAGGCCATTCTTTGTGTTCTTTTTGAAGAATTTTCACAGCCTGATGAAATCAGTATAAGTACGGGTTTAATACTGCAAAATACGCTCAATATTACAGTCACTGCCCTTGCCGTCCAGAATAAAAGAGAACATCCCAATCGAGTGAAGGGATTTGTGGAAACTGTGGTTCCTAATTATTGTGGTTCAATATTTTTATTGTCCAATATTTTTATTGTGAGAATTAGGCTTATCATTATTGCTGATCACTGTTGTTGTGCTATGATATTGTAATATTTACCATTATATAATCAGAGGAGAATAGAAAAGTTTATGAAAGTGTCACTCCAAAATATAATAGCAAAATATATAAATATGTATAGTACTTTAATGATACATTCATACCCATTGTGCGAGCTGTCTCTTTAATACCACGTGGTTCATGTTATTGCTGATTTGGCTGACATTTTTGACACACCCACCAAACAAGAGAAAACGTATCTCAAACCCGTTGCACACATAGGTTGCACACCGTTTCCAGGAAACATGTCGTTCAACCCGGTAACCGTAGCAAAACGTTGCGCACCGGATTGAGCTTGAACGTGCCCCAGAACTGAGTATCATATGACAAAAGCAACCAATGAGAACATAACACAGGTGTGTTCGACTTGTTGCGGCGCTGTACAGACCGATCGATGTATGACATGAAAGTATCGCGGGAACGATTAGAGAGCAGATAGCTCCGTATGCTTTCAAATCGCTCTCGCGGTACTTTGACATGACAACATGATCTTGCTGATCCATGCTGATTTGGTGCTCATGCAACATTTTTATTTCTATCAATGTTGAAAACAGTTTTGGTGCTTAATATTTTTGAGGAAACTATTTTCCAGGGCTCTTTGATGAATAGAACGCTCAAAAGAAAAATTTTCATTTAAAATAGAAATCATTTGTAACATTATAAAAGTCTTTACTCTAATTTCTGATCAATTTAATGTGTCCTTGCTGAATAAATTTATTAATTTGAACACTTGCGTATGTCATAACCCCAGTGGCGTTTTAAGAAAGATGTTCCACAACTTCTGGAACTTACAAGATAAATTGTATGATATTTGTAATGTGATAATCTGATATGTGTGAATCATTGCCCTGAGGATGACAAAAAACGCACCACTTTTAATGTCAGTCAAACCTGTAATTATGTTTCTGGTGAGTCATTTTGGAGGCTAATTAATCTATCGCAATGTCTTCCTACAGGCCTAATTCTGTTCCTTTGCTTGGGCACATTGACAATGCTACGGCCGAATGTGTCATTCATGGCGCCTGTGCAGGAGAAGGTGGTGTTAGGGATGTTCTTCCTGGGTGCAGTGCTTTGTTTGTGCTTCTCATGGCTTTTTCACACCGTCTACTGCCACTCAGAAAAGGTCTCCAGAACTTTCTCCAAGTAAGTGACACCGGTTTTTATGTTCTATGTGTGTAGGCATATTATGTATATGCGTTACCTTCAGTAACTGCAGTGTGTTTTTTATGCCCCTAGGTTGGATTACTCTGGTATCGCTTTGTTGATTATGGGCTCATTCGTTCCATGGCTATACTACTCGTTTTACTGCTCGCCTCAGCCACGGCTTATCTATCTGTCTGTTGTATGTGTGCTGGGTGTCGCTGCTATCATAGTGGCCCAGGTGGATCGATTCGCCACCCCTCGCCACCGGTCCACACGTGCCGGTAACACACTCACCTGCTCCACGAAATGTTCCACCTTCATGGTTGATTTGAGATGTCTGTTAAAAACATTTTACCATCTTCAGGTGTTTTCCTGGGCCTCGGTCTGAGTGGACTCATTCCCACAATGCACTTTACCATCACAGAGGGTTTTGTGAAGGCAACGACAGTGGGTCAGATGGGCTGGTTCTATCTGATGGGTGCCATGTATGTCAGTGGAGCAGGACTGTATGCAGCACGGATACCTGAACGCTACTTTCCTGGAAGATGTGACATTTGGGTAAGACTTAAAGGGTTAGTTGACCCAAAAATGACAATTCTGTCATTAATTACTCACCCTCATGTCGTTCCAAACCCGCAAGACCTTTGTTCATTTTTGGTGAAATCTGAGAGGTATATGACTTGTCCATAGACAGCAATTTAACCACCAATTTCAAGGTCCAGAAAGGTACTAAAGACATCGTTAAGACAGTCGATGTGACTACAGTGGTTCAACCCTAATGTTATGAAGCAACAAGAATACTTTTTGTGCTCAAAAACAAAACAAAAATAATGACTATATTAACGACTATATTCAATTTCAATATTTTCAATTTCTACGCATGCGTGTGATGCTGACGCTGGAACCGGCCAATCAGAAGTCGTCGTTCTGACATAGAACCTGGAAGCCCTGAATGTAAACAGCATATGAGAATGACACAAAAGAGAAGATATTGTTGAATAAAGTTGTTATTTTTGTTTTGTTTTTGCGCACAAAAGTATTCTCGTCGCTTAATAAAATTAAGGTTGAACCACTGCAGCCACGTCGACTGTTTTAAGGATGTCTTTAGTACCTTTCTGGACCTTGAAAGTGTTGATTATATTGCTGTCTCTGGACGAGATCATATTCCTCTCAGATTTCATCAAAAATATCTTAATTTGTGTTCCGTAGATGAATGAAGGTCTTACGGGTTTGGAACGACATGAGATGACAGAATTTTCATTTTTGGGTGAACTAACCCTTTAAGGGAATTGTTGTTGCATGTAGTATTGTAAAGTAACCTAATAGTGTAAAGTTCATGGAAGTATACTCATGGTCTCAATCTGTTTTACTTTCTCAGTTTCAGTCTCATCAGATATTCCATGTGTTGGTTGTCGGAGCGGCGTTTGTCCATTTTTATGGAATCTCAAACCTGCAGGAATTCCGCTATGGTCTGGAAGGAGGCTGCACAGATGACACTCTGCTGTAAAAAAAAAAAAAAATCGCTTGAACTTTGGCCGGGGCCTGCTCACTTCACAATGAACCTGGGACCCGACATAATAATGATTGAAAGATTTGTATTATCTCTGAGGGATTTTAACATATATTTAAATAAGATGTTTATTTGTTAAGATACTTAAAATTACTGATAAATGAGGTAGTCTTGTGTTTATATTGTTCTTTACTATTTCAGTACAGCACAGAATTTATTGTAAATCACTGGAATGAGTCATAAAGCATTACAGAGGTCTTGAGAGACACTACCTCCTCCAACACTTTTTTTTCCAAATAGTTTTTTGATCTAGTGCGTGGTTTTTCATCTAAGGTTTTATTTACTGGTTTGTGGTTCTGTACTTTGTCAGAATTTAAGGGTAACACACATGAACATGCTTAGTTCTCGTTTTTCTCAAACATGTTTGCATGATCATTCATTAACTTTTGACCTAAAATGACCCAGAGCTTCAGCAGTGGGATTCACATTGGGACACATGCAATTTAATTTTTTGTTTGAGTGAATCAGGATTTCAGTCCAAAATACTTGTATTGGTTTTGGAAGTCATAGAAGTCAAGATATTTAAAAAGAGCAGAATAAAGATGAAACACCAAGAATTGCTTGCTTTGATCATCAATAGTTCTTTGTGTGTGTGTGTGTGCACGTTTTTGTGACATATCAGGACACAAATGTGTATTATGACATAGGTATTACAAAAAGAGGTGACTTATGAGGACATTACCCCATGTCCCCACTTTTCAAAAGGCTTATAAATCATACAGAATGAGTTTTTGTGAGAAAGTAAAAGTGTGCACAGTTTCCTGTGATGGGTAGGTTTAGGGGTAGGGGTAGTGTAGGGGGATAGAAAATACAGTTTGTACAGTATAAAAACCATTACGCCTATGGAATGTCCCCACAATTTACAAAAACTAACGTGTGTTTGTGTGTGACCCTCTGCAGCTATAACAGCTTCAACTCTTCTGGGAAGGCTTTCCACAAGGTTTAGGAGTGTGTTTATGGGAATTTTGACCATACTTCTAGAAGCGCATTTGTGAGGTCAGGTACTGATGTTGGAGAGAAGGCCTGGCTCGCAGTCTCCGCACTAATTCATCCCAAAGGTGTTCTATCAGGTTGAGGCCAGGACTCTGTGCAGGCCAGTCAAGTTCCTCCACACCAAACTTGTTCATCCATGTCTTTATGGACCTTGCTTTGTGCACTGGTGCGCAGTCATGTTGGAACAGGAACATCCCCAAACTGTTCCCACAAAGTTGGGAGCATGAAATTGCCCAATATGTCTTGGTATGCTGAAGCATTAAGAGTTCCTTTCACTGGAACTAAGAGGCCAAGCCCAACCCCTGAAAAACAACCCCACACCATAATCCCCCCTCCACCAAACTTTACACTTTACACAATGCAGTCAGGCAAGTACTGTTCTCCGGGCAACTGCCAAACCCAGACTTGTCCATTGGATTGGCAGACAGAGAAGCGTGATTCGTCACTCCAGAGAACACGTCTCCACTGCTCTAGAGTCCAGTGGCGGCGTGCTTTACACCACTGCATCCGACGCTTTGCATTGCACTTGGTGATGTAAGGCTTGGATGCAGCTGCTCGGCCATGGAAACCCATTCCATGAAGCTCTCAACGGACTGTTCTTGAGCTAATCTGAAGGCCACACGAAGTTTGGAGGTCTGTAGCCGTGACTGCAGAAAGTTGGCGACTTCCGCGCACTGTGCGCCTTAGTATGCGCTGACCCCGCTCTGTGATTTCACGTGGCCTACCACTTTTCGTGGCTGAGTTGCTGTTGTTCCCAACTGCTTCCACTTTGTTATAACACCACTAACAGTTGACCGTGGAATATTTAGTAGTGAGGAAATTTCATGAATGGACTTATTGCACAGGTGGCAACCTATCACAGTATCACGCTTGAATTCACTGAGCTCCTGACAGCGACCCATTCTTTCACAAATGTTTGTAGAAGCAGTCTGCATGTCTAGGTGCTTGATTTTATACACCTGTGGCCATGGAAGTGATTGGAACACCTGAATTCAATGATTTGGAGGGGCGTCCCAATACTTTTGGCAATATAGTGTATATAGCTTAAATTTTTTTTCAGTTTTAGTCATTTCAACTTCAGCTTATATAGTTAGTTGCCAAGGCAACATTTCTAATACAACAACAATAACAACACTATAAGGATAAATTAGATTTCCTATGGTTTCTCAATGAAAATACTCACACACTATTACCCAAAACTAGCACCACTGTGTCATTTATGCTCAACTTGAACTACAAATCTCACTTAGCCATGTTATAGCAATATATTCTGTTTGTCAAAACTACTTGTCATGACTACTTTTCACTTAATATTATTATATATAGAGAGCTATTCAGCTGTTTGTGGTCCAAAAAATTTAAACGAATAAGCAGTTGGAAGCAATGTGTGTTTCCAGTGAGGTCTATGGTTTACTTTAATTGAAGAGACTTTCAAGTTGATCTACAAATCAAAAACAATAATATATAAAAATGTAAATTTGGAAGCCACTATGATATATATATATATATATATATATAGCTAACAAATTGCCATATAACACTAAAACTGATGTCCAATTCTTCAAGCACTTAAATTCATCTTTGTGGTAGTTGTAGTTCTTTAGTTGCTGTAGTTATTTAGCAACTTTATTTTTACTTATTGCGTTGTTTTATAAAACAGTATGTTTTATAACAAATTATAACGCTTTATCATAAAATGAAGTTTAAAAAAAAAAAAATTAATTATCAAATGAAGGTCAGAATGAGCTGTGACTTGAGATAACATTATTTCAAAACGCGCGAGCACAATTCTTACAGTGCGCACGCGCGCTGGTGACGTCGCAGTGTTTTGCTGGGGATGCGCGCACACGTGAACGGTGTTCTTTTCATTGCTGGAGTAAAATTAATTCGGTTCACACCTGCGAGGGTCTCCCTGTAAGGGGTGCCAGCAGATGTCCAAATAGACCGCCGTGTGCTGTCATCCAGTCCAGGTCCGTTTCTGTTCTGCTGTGGATCAGCTGTACGCTGTGAGTTCACATGAAGATGTTTATGTGTGGGTTATCTTCCGTTTTTAGTTAGCCCTTAGCATGTAGCCTCATATCACCGATGTGAGACTTATACTCTCACCTGATTTACACCAACACTTTCGGATGTAGGTATACGAAGAAAATATTAAATACGAAGAAATTATTCCTGTTTTCCGTCTGTAGTAACACACAGGCGTAATGTTCCTCAGTCTACAGCTAGACCTGAACTAAAATATTTTATTGTTTATATGTTTACATTGTTGTATTATGTTTCAGAATGTCTCTTTCTTTCTAAGATGCTGCTGAAAAGATTCATGTATCCTAAAGGATGCTTAGTGAGCTGTTTCATTGAGACACTGCTTCATTTGGACAGATCTTTTTGGTTGATCCTTTTCAAAAGTAACTTTCTCAACAAATGTCAATATACTGCTGCCAATTTCTAAGCTAATATACAGATACAAAAATGGACACAAATGGTCTGATCTTTACTCCACCCAATAGTTAAAATTCTGTCATCATTTACTTACCCTTATGTCTTTCCAGACTTAATTATTTCTATCTTGAAATAAGATTTTTTGAAGAATGTTGGTAACCTAATTTTTTTAGTTCCCATTGACTTTTATTGTATTTATGTCCACACAATGAAAGTTAGTGGGAACCGAAACTGTTTGGTTATCAACATTCTTCAAAATTTCTTCCTTTATGTTCCACAGAAGAAAGTACATAATACGAGTTTGTGCATTTGGGATCAGCTGTGTTGTTTCAAAGTGGTCACTAATTGATGTGTCCTGCAGAAATCATCATCCTGCAGTGCCTGAGGCTTTGTCACTCCACCCCACCCCCTGTTGTCATGGCGCCCAAGGACATCATGACCAATTCACATGCCAAATCCATTTTGAATGCCATGAACGCCCTAAGAAAGAGCAACACGCTGTGTGACATCACACTGAGGGTGGAGGGCACAGATTTCCCGGCCCACCGCATTGTGTTGGCAGCCTGCAGTGATTATTTCTGTGCCATGTTCACTAGTGAGGTAACAAACACCCTCTATATCCACACTCATCAGTCACATGTTACAGAAATCACTGTGGTCTTAACTGGAGCGGTCTTTCCACAATTTATGACTCAAAAAGCTATAAAGACCTAAATTAATGTCAATGAAAAGCCTTCATTTGAGTATCATTGTAATAAAATACACTCCATTGGGGTCCTGACATGGCAGTTAGTAGACATGCTTCAACATTTCCAGTCCTCTCTCTACTAATCCATATCAATTAGATTGGCACAAAGGTCTCAAAAAAAAAGAAAAAGAAAAAAGACTCTAACTTTGTTGCAATTCTGCTCCTTCACAGTAGGAGGTGCAGGCGGTCTCTTATTCTCAGATATGTTGAAGCAGGTTCAGTGTTACTAGAGTAAACACGACACTTGTATTCAAGCTAGATGCAAACTGATTGATAATAATGTTGTACAATGTAAGAAAAATAGTGTTATAGAATAATATAGGGATATATGTATAATATAAAGATAATAGTACTAGTGGTCTGTAAATGTGTAGGCTGAAGTTTTGAGTTGAAATGGATTGCAAGGGAGTGAATTTAAACACAATGAGGCTGTAAAAGCTGACTAGTGAGTAGATTAATTTACTTGTTTGGCTGATGCCGTTTAAAGGGTTAGTTCACCCAAAAATGAAAATTCTGTCATTAATTACTCACCCTCATGTCATTCCACACCTGTAAGTCCTTCGTTCATCTTCGGAACACAAATTAAGATATTTTTGATGAAATCCAAGAGGTATATGACTCATCCATAGACAGCAAAATAATCAACACTTTCAAGGTCCAGAAAGGTACTAAAGACTTTTAAAAAGTCTACGTGACTACAGTGGTTCAACCTTAAAGGGTTAGTTCACTCAAAAATGAAAATTCTGTCATTAATTACTCACCCTCATGTCATTCTACACCCGTAAGACCTTCGTTCATCTTCGGAACACAAATTAATATATTTTAGTTGAAATCCTATGGCTCCGTGAGGCCTGCATAGGGAACAATGACATCTCCTCTCTCACGATCCATAAAGGTACTAAAAACACATCTAAGTCAGTTCATGTGAGTACAGTGGTTCAATATTAATATTATAAAGCGACGAGAATATATTTGGTGCGCCAAAAAAACAAAATAACGACTTATTTAGTGATGGCTGATTTCAAAACACTGCTTCAGGAAGCTTCGGTGCATTATGAATCTTTTGTGTCGAATCATGATTCGCATCGCGTGTCAAACTGCCAACGGCTGAAATCATGTGACTTTGGCGCTCCGAACAGCAGATTCGACACACTGATTCATAATGCTCCGATGCTTCCTGAAGCATTGTTTTGAAATCGGCCATCACTTTATAAGTCGTTATTTAGTTTTTTTTGGCACACCAAAAATATTCTCGTCGCTTTATAATATTAATATTGAACCACTGTACTCACATGAACTTATTTAAATAAGTTTTTAGTACTTTTATGGATCATGAGAGAGGAAATGTCATTGCTCCCAATGCAGGCCTCACGGAGCCATCGGATTTTAACTAAAATATCTTAATTTGTGTTCCGAAGATTAACGAAGGTCTTACGGGTGTGGAACGACATGAGGGTGAGTAATTAATGACAGAATTTTCATTTTTGGGTGAACTAAGCCTTTAATGTTATGAAGCATCAAGAATACTTTTCATGCGCAAAAACAAAACAAAAATAACAATTTTATTCAACAATCTCTTCTCTTCCCTGTTATTATCCTTACGCAGGTGACGCAGTAAGCCCAGTGAAGGCTTCCGTGTTTACGTCCAAATATCGTCTCAGTATTGGCCAAAGCTGCACACGTGAGCAGCACAACGCGTGCGTGTGATGCTTATGCAAGAGCCGGCCAGTAATGAATTGGCGTTCTGACGTAGAACCTGGAAGCGCTGGATGTAAACAACTTATGAAAATTACACCGAAGAGAAAATATTGTTGAATAAAGTCATTTTTTTGTTTCGTTTTTGCGCACAAAAAGTATTCTCATCACTTCATAAAATTAAGGTTGAAACACTATTTTAACGATGTCTTTAGTACCTTTCTGGATCTTGAAAGTGTTGATTATATTGCTGTCTATGGACGAGTCATATACCTCTCGGATTTCATCAAAAAATAATTTGTGTTCCGAAGATGAATGAAGGACGTACAGGTGTGGAATGACATGAGGGTGAGTAATAAACAGAATATTCATTTTTGGGTGAACTAACCCTTTATTATTAAAACACGTAAAAGCTAGAAATATTATGCATTATCACTTATTTTTGTTTCAGTTATTTGTTACAGCTGTAGCTTTTATTTTGTACTCACAATCTGGAATGCTGGTTTTGGAAAGCTGGCTTATTTGTCAGTTGTTGTTTTTTTGTTTTTTGTTTTGCCAAGACAAGGGAAGAAAATTAACAATGGAATAAAAAAAAAAACCTTGACAGCTTTATGCCCCAGAGTGAATAAATCCATAAGAATGCATCATTTTTAATTTACAGTCTAAATTGTGTTTTGATTTAAATGGTTGTAAAAAGAAAAATATTTTTTTATGTCAATCTACTTTCTTGTTACTCTATAGCTTGCTGAAAAAGGGAAGTCCTTTGTGGACATTCAGGGCCTCACAGCATCCACCATGGAGATCCTGCTGGATTTTGTTTACACAGAGACGGTGCTGGTTACTGTAGAAAACGTTCAGGAGCTGCTGCCCGCTGCCTGTCTCCTACAGCTTAAAGGTACAGACACACAAACCAGCCCAGCTCACATTGTTGCTTCATTGTCATTGGATTCTAACATTAAAGTGCCCCTATTATGCACCTTTCATGCAGTGTGTAATAGTGTGTAATGAAAGTGCACGATAAATAAAGATATTGTCGATTCTTTCTTTTGGGAGACTATGAACTGCTTAAACGAGTCGTCAGGAATTCCAATCTCACTTCTGTTACCTGCATATGTAACATGGTAACACATTTGCATATTGTCCACCTACGGTCTTCATTGGCTGCCCTTGAACAACGTAGCTGGTTCGTGTTGTGTACATGTTGAGAAGACGCTGTTTTCTGCTTTGCAAAAGCAAATTCTCTTTTTAAACACTTCCAAAAAATGAGTATGTGAAGAAGATTCAGTGGTTAAAATTACCACAGGGATACCACAGCAGTATAACCTTTTGATGATTACTTCTCAAATCTCTGTGAGGTCTAAATGGGATTTACAAAATGCTTATCCATTAAAGATGGGACAGTACCGACTTTATTTGGACTAATTTGCTCCTTAGAATCACAACCTGTATGTATGATTAATTATTGATGTATATAATTTCTACCGGGTGTTCAAAATACATAGTTTTGTGTTATAATGTGTAGGTCTCCGGCTACCCAAAATAGTTTTTCTAATCAGCTGTGGGCCCACTATTACCTAAAATTGTCCATTAATCCAGATTGTCTGTTGTTCTTACTACTTTGAGTAATGATAAAGGATGGAGCAAGATTTGTTTTACAAATTTTAATGTTACAACAGCCATTCACGTTAGTGCTAGGCTAACGTATGAACCATTATTGATAGTTAATGATAGTTTCCACATGTGCACCGCAATAAATTTTGAAATATACACATTGGTTTGTTGATAGACATACAGTACACGTGCTCATGCTAATGCTCATTATGTATGACAAACCGAGTAGCGTATCACTGAGAAACGCCCTGCTCAAGTCTTCCATGCGATGGAGGTTCGGGTTGAATAACTAGTTCTCCCAATATTTCATCATTGGACTTGCGCTCGGATTGATATGGTAAAATCGATGCCATCGTTACTGTCTTTACAGTGTGTGTACAATTGCTGAGCTTTAGGAAGCCTCCGGGCTGAAATTCAGTTATGGTAATGGCCGTTTCATTTCCGACATGCACTATAATCAGTAGACCAATCGCAACAGACTGGGCCGTCTGGCTAATCAGAGCAGAGTAGGCTCTCGGAAAGGAGGGGTTTAGAGAGACTGAAGCTTCGGACAAGTCATATGAGAATCATTGGAAAATATGGTGATGTGCAGTGTATATTATGAGAAAATGAAAGTGTTTTTTGACCTTTGATCTCCAAATCAAAATTAGAAACCTTATAATAGCATAATAGGGACAAATTAACAAACCCATTTCACGTTTGAGAGTTGATTACATGTACGTTTATCAATTTTTATGTGGTTATTGCTTAAAGTAAAAATAAGATCAGCACATCTGAATAAAGCTTATTATAACCCCTTTTTTAACCTGTGATATTGTATGTATAAGATTTTACATGTGGCATTTAAAAAAATATTCTGCATGATTTGATTTTCTGCTGTGAGAGAATGAACATCACATGCTTGCTGAGATCTGAGCATGATAAGGAGTCACTGAGACTCTAATTATATAAAGGAGACAAACACAAGTACAAACCTGCATGAAATCAGGGTGCAATTATTGCCAGAGACCTGCTATTACAGCTCAGCTGCCGAAAATAAAGATTAGAGAAGAATTTGATTGATCTCTAAGAAAGTTTTTATTCAATCTGTCTGTCTTCAATGCCTCCACAAAAGAAAAAAACAAAACAAATGAAGTATGGCCATTTTTAGCAAACAGTAACAGACTCATCTTAAGAGAATGCACATCAGTCAGCAGTTATGTTTACCTGCTTTTGATATTGACAATAGTTCTCAAGAAATAATTTTTGCAACACAATTGTGCTGCATAATATTTTTGTGAAACCATTTTTCCTGGATTTTTTTATTAATAGAAAGAACAGCATTTATAAGAAACAGATTTTTTTGTAACAATATAAAAGTATTCACTGTCGCTTTTTGAACTATTTTGTGTTAATTTCTTTTACAAAAGAAACGCTGAAATATTCTGAATGGTAGTGTATCATCTTCTCAAAATACACATAATTTACGTACAAGTCTCTATTTGTAGACATGTGGGATAAAAAAAAAAGATTTCTTAAAGGTCCCATGGCATGAAAATTTCACTAGATGAGTTTTTTTTTAACATTAATATGAGTTCCCCTAGCCTGCATATGGTCCCCCAGTGGCTAGAAAAGGCGATGGGTGTAAACTGAGCCAAAAAAGAAATGTGAAAAAATGAAAGCTCAGACGGCCCAATCTGGAATCTTCCCTATATGTCGTCATACAGGGAAAGGTTACCTCCCCTCTCTCTGCTTTGCCCGCCCATGAGAAAATGAGCCACTACCGTGAGATTCGAGCACAATATTTTTTTTTTTTTCCTCGAGAGACATCATGCCTTGTAAACGAGCGAAGCATGGCAGTTGCTCAGTGTTTGGATGTACAAATGAACACCTTAGTATTTTTTTAGTTCCTTCATCCGAGCCTATGAAGAAACAGTGGGTTAATTTCTATTTTCTCTGGTAATGCGCCGATACAACTTCCCATAGTTTTGTATGTCTGCGACACACATTCACCGACGACTGTTTCCTCAACGTGGGCCAATACAATACAGCCCAGTTACTGTCGCTAATGTAAAGTTAGACAGCATCAAGTATGTGTGTGAATACACACACTGTAACGCGAGTGTTGTACATTACCGTTCTGCTGTTGGTGTTATGGCGCACGCGATATCCACATTTGATGCTTGATGTAATTGTAATAAGAAAGATTGTAAAAACTTTTAAGATTTATGAAATATAAAATATGTAAACAAATAAATAATGTTGGCATGGTAGCACATTTTCCACAAGGGCACCTATCAAGAAAGGTATTTGTAATAATGGCAGAGGTCTGACTAATTTATTTGCGCTAGTTAGTGTCTATAGCTGATAATTATATATATAATATATATATGATAGCATATCAGAGCAACATGAAGAGCCAACAATGTAGGCTAGTATTAGCTAGATGATAATAACTGTTAAACCAACTAAAGTACCGTATCCAGACACAACATTTTAAACTAACCATTCGGAGACATCCTGCTGTAGCCGCTAAGTTGCAACTTCTCCTACTGTGTGTCTACTAGCCATTGCAATACATCCACTGTCAACATTAGCGCATGGTACCATAGCCACAAGCTGGTTAAGGCCACACCCACCCCCCACCTTGCTCCGCCTCTCTCCTCCTCATTAGCATTTAAAGCTACAGACCCAGAAACGGCACGTCTTGAGGAAAGCTCATTGTGGGACTGGCTTGTAGTGGCTGAAATTCTGCACCAAGGCTGAATTTCGGGAAAGAGACTTCAGATACAGTACTAGGGACCACTTAGGCCTATATAAAAGCATCCAAAAAGTAGCATGTCATGGGACCTTTAAAATGTTGTTTTTTTTTAAACCGAAATGGGTGGAAAAACATGAATCACTTTCAATCACTTGCCTTTGAAATGTTACATGATGTGCATTCAGTCATAACCGCTTCTCAGGATTAGTGTATCACTTAATAATTGTATATGTATATGGTTATAAAACTCAGCTGTATATGGTTATAAAAAGATTTACAATGCTTTTAGCCTTCTAAGGAACACTGTGTCCTTGGAAACCAAATGGAAAACAACACATCCCAGATGTTTCTAAGATCAGGCTCTTCTACCAAATTGAGAAACATAAGTAGAGCAATTGTACGTTGTCTGAAATAAGGAAAAAATACTTTTCAGGTATCTATAAAATCTGTTGAGCACTGAAACTAGAACATGTTTCTGAGAAAGGCTGTGACAAAAAAGCCCTGTGACAAAATCTAAAAGCTTCTTTGTCCTGAAATTGAAACATTCATGTTTGGCGCAAACAAAATGTAGTCTGACACCTTGGTAACACCTGTTCCCAACACTCCCTGCTGTCAAAAATGATGGTGGCAGCATTAGGCTTCTGGGTTACTTTGAGCAGAAGGAAATGGAAATTGCCATCAATACCAGTATAACTATAGCCAAATCCCTCAGGTGATCTGCATTAAAGACGAAAACCCGTTTCTCAGCACGCCAGTTGCCAGTGACAAGAAATGAATGTTCTTGAATAATCAAAGCAGGTTTGTCTGCAACAAATTAAACTGAGGCTAAAAATATATATAAATATATATAATTCTTGAGTTTGCTTCTTCATATCTGCTCAATGCATTTATTCAATTTGCCAGTTGAGTGGATGTTATTCTGCTGTATTTAATGCACAGATAAACAAGTCTGATGTTAGTGTGTGTGTGTGTGTGTGTTTGTTCTTCACAGGTGTGAAGAGGGCTTGCTGTGATTTTCTTAATAGTCAGTTGGATCCATCAAACTGTCTGGGAATCAGAGACTTTGCAGAAACGCACAACTGTCTGGACTTGATGCAGGCTGCTGAACTGTTCTCACAAAAGCATTTTGCTGAGGTGGTGCAACAGGAAGAATTTATGCTGCTCAGTCAGAGTGAAGTGGAAAAGCTCATCAAGTGTGATGAGATCCAGGTGAGATTGTCTGCAGTGACCTTCTCTGCCCTCTTTCACTTTAAATGAGTCCCTGCTTTCGAGTGGAATTTTCAAGTTATTGCGACAGTGCCACACATTCAAGTCGGAAACATAACACAGTGTTTGTCACGTTAAGCTAAACGTGAAAGTTGAGCGATTAAAATTAAACTTTCAAAATCATTCTTTACCATTCACTACAGACTTGCTTTCCGCTCACTGATATCTATAGATTTGAGATATGATATGATATTATCTTGTGCATCATCTAGAATTCTGAGTTCCTCTTGTAAATATGACTTTGCTTGGTCATTTATGTGCTTGAAACTTGGAGCAATAATTCTGAGTCCACTTGAAGGGCAGAAGCAAAAACATTATAGAATATACTCATAAGTTTACATACCTACTGGTCAGAGTTGGACATTAGTCTGCAAAATTTGCACATAGGAACCAGTTCAGACTGGTTTTGAGTTTGAAATGTCTTTCTTTTTGAGACTTTCAGCAACAAAATGTAATAAAGACTAGTAAAAACACAAGTGCAGACCTGTAACCCCCCTTTTAGTCTTGTTTTATGCACACACTGACTCTCAGACAAAAACACCAACATTTTGTGTTGTTAAATTCTTGTCTCTCACCACAGTCCATTAATTCTGATGGTGTAATTACAACGTTTGGACTTAAATTTATGGTTGCATGCAAAAGTCTCATATCTAAACCCTGAAAATTAGAAGCAACAAATAAAGTTAGTTTTGCCACAAGGGTTTGTGCCTCAACAAATCTGAATGTTAATGTACACGTGTAGGTTGATTCCGAGGAGCCTGTATTCGAGGCAGTTCTGAACTGGGTTAAGCACAACAGAAAAGAGAGAGAGCCGTACCTTCCTGATCTACTGGAGTATGTACGCATGCCGCTGCTCACCCCAAGATACATCACTGATGTCATTGACATAGAGGTCAGCTTCTGCCAAATACACGCTGCCTGTATGAATGTAAAGGATGCTGCGGTTGCAAATATTTTAATGTTCATGAGATCGATGTCCCCACCTATGTTTTTATTTTGTGTGCGTTATTGCATGATATTTGTTCATTTGTATTGAGTGTTTGTATCTGTGTTTCAGCCATTGATACGCTGCAGTCTGCCATGTCGAGATTTGGTGGATGAAGCAAAGAAGTTTCACCTCCGGCCAGAGTTACGCAGCGAGATGCAGAGTCCTCGAACCCAAGCGAGACTCGGTCTGATGCCTCTGTGTGTTTTCAGTATTTAGGCCTAAAATCCTTCAGTCTAATTGATCCTCAAAATATGTAATTCATTATGTCAGTTCACTCTTTCGCTGAATCAGTTTTTGCATGTCATAACATGTTTGTGATTTTCTTGTGAAGCCTTGTACAACTACTTTCTGACACTGGAATTGGTTTTTAGGTGCCAAAGAGGTTCTGTTGGTTATCGGAGGATTTGGCAGCCAGCAATCACCCATAGACGTTGTTGAGAAGTATGATCCCAAAACCCGAGAGTGGAGCTTTCTTCCTGTGAGTTATGTTGTCCATTGATAAAACATTTTACCAATGTCAGTGGACAAATTTGTCTGTTTGTAATATTTTTTTAGCATGTTGCTCTATGAATTTTGAAGGTAATTCGACCAGCAGTTTGAATATTGGCAGCAGAGGAAAGACAGCAAAGAGATTTCTCTCAGAACATCTTTTATGTTCCAGAACATTGCGAGGAAGCGACGCTATGTTGCCACCGTCGCCCTGAATGATCGCGTTTACGTTATCGGTGGGTATGACGGCCGATCGCGTTTGAGTTCGGTTGAGTGTTTGGACTACACGGCAGATGAAGATGGAGTCTGGTACTCTGTCGCCACAATGAATGTACGCAGAGGCCTTGCAGGAGCTACAACCCTCGGAGGTAACTATTCTGTATGGGGAAATTATGCTTTTTCTTACACATTCATTGAGTTCTAGTGGTTTCTTATGGTTTCTGGGTCAAGGTGGGTTGCGTTTATGAAGATTTACAGGTACATGAGCATTGAATAAAGCGGCACAGTTCACATAAGACTGAAACTGAAACTGCCAACCAAACGAGTTCAGTGAGTTTGAATTTTGTGGGTTCAGTGGATAATTTTCTTTAGTGTTCTTAAGCTACATCGCCTGAAGCGCTTTTCTTTTGCAAGTCGGTTGAACAAACCAGCTTTGTGTCGATTAGAACGTTGTTGTTTTTTTTTAGAACTAGTCAAGCTTGGACTGGTTTTTTTTCTTTCTTTCTTTCACAGATATGATCTATGTTGCGGGTGGATTCGATGGTAGTCGACGTCACACCAGCATGGAGCGTTATGACCCCAATATAGACCAGTGGAGCATGCTGGGAGATATGCAGACTGCCAGAGAAGGAGCAGGACTGGTTGTAGCCAGCGGCCTCATTTATTGTTTAGGTAGCGTTTTATTAGTTGATGAAGATAAATGAATATGACTGGATGTCTGGACATTTCTTGTAGTTTTCTTGTGCTGAGAAACCAGCAATCCAGTTGCTCCTAACTAGCATCGATAATGGCAGGAACTCAAAAGGCTTGGCAAAGACATGTTCAGATAGACATGCAGCTTTTCAGAAATGGTAAACATTGTGTTGTTGTGGCTTCAGGTGGTTATGATGGTCTGAACATCCTGAATTCTGTAGAGCGGTATGACCCTCACACAGGACACTGGACCAGCGTCACTCCCATGGCCAACAAACGCTCAGGTACACTCGCAGACTTCTTTTTAACACATTAAATATAGTATTTTCATATTCTATAACAGGTCCTAAAAATATTTGTGAATAGAAACAGTTCTATATAGTGCATGTTGCATATACTACCGTTCAAATGTTTTTTTTCCCCTCAAATTAGTTTCATATCAAATAATAATCGGCAAACCCCCACTGAAGACCACTGCTATATATCATGACTGCTTTTATTTATGCATTACAGGGGCTGGTGTGGCTTTGCTAAATGATCACATATATGTTGTCGGAGGGTTTGACGGCACAGCCCACCTGTCTTCCGTAGAGGTGTACAACATCCGCACAGACTATTGGACCACTGTGGCCAATATGACCACGCCACGCTGCTACGTAGGAGCCACAGTCCTGAGGGGCCGCCTTTATGCCATTGCAGGGTAAGATGACAATGTAGTACGCTGAACCTTTCTCATTTGTGTTAATGCTGTTGTTACTACCAGAAAATAAATGTATGACTTGATCATTTGCTTTGATATTGTGTCTATGTTCTTTCTGTAGATATGATGGGAACTCGCTGCTCAGCAGCATTGAATGTTACGACCCTGTGATTGACAGCTGGGAAGTGGTGACTTCAATGGCAACACAGCGCTGTGACGCGGGAGTTTGTGTACTTAGAGAAAAATGAGAAGAGAAACTATTCTGACATAAAGGCGCTTTATAATGACATCTGGACACTGGAATCTGTACTCCATTGCTCAGTGGAGCATCAGATCCCATTACCAGCCTTTTTATGACTCTTTGCTCTTTTGGGATTTACGTTGTTTTTGTTTTGTTATTTTGCCATCTGAGATCTCAGTCCCTGTTTTCCCTTAATGAGGGAGAAAAACACTAACTTTATGATAAAGTCAACATGTGTGTTTTACCACCATGTTTTTGTCCTCTTCATACAGAACTCTGTGATCTTTGATTACTTGTGAGATTTACTCAGTTGGGTCCTCTAAAGTGCAATATAATAACCTACTGGTGTCAAAATGTCTCAGACAAGAGACAAGTATGTGTATGCCTTACTGCCCAAGTGACTGAATCCATCCTGATGGAGAGAAAATGGTCAGATCCATCAGGATGTGACAGCAGAGGTGCTTTGCATAATCCGTTTTGATCCTGTCTGCAACGTCCATTATGACATTGTCGTCATCATCTCTGGTCGCTGGGGCTCCTCTCATTGACTGGACCCTTTATCAACGTGCCTGATGCACCAGGGATTTTTCCGTCATGTACAGAACCATCAGCAAGATATCATGAAGCCAGTGTGCTGGTGTTTTAGTAGTGTGAATCTGAATGCACGGGTGAATTTAGCTGTGCTCTCTCAGTGAAAAGTGTCTTGTGAAATACTGGAAACTGACCCGTTAATATGAATGAAGGATGACTTGCATGGTGGATGTTCTGCAGTATATCATTGATGTGGTATGCTGTTTTAATAGTGTGATTCTATGATAAAGACAATAAAAGAAAAGTCTGTTTATCATGTAACAACTGAAGCCCTTACAAATGTTTCGCATCATAAGCTTACCTGTGAGATCATTTTAAAATAGGAGCTGCTTATGGAAGCCCGTTTCCGCCACTAAAAAATAAATAAAATAAAAATTAATTGCGACTTTTTATCTCAGAATTCTGAATTTTTAACTCGCAATTGCGACTTTATATCTCACAATTGCGTGATATAAAGTCAGAATTCTGACTTTTTCTCGCAATTCTGACTTTTTTTCTCACAACTGTGTGAAACGTTATTTCTCACAGTTATTACTTTGCTTGCGTTTCCTTTCATTGCGACTGACCATCAGGGTTGCTGCTTTGTTACTATTATTATACATAAAATAGAGGACATCATAAAGGATTATTTTTAGCGCCGATTTACCAATAAAGAAATTGATTTTACTGAAGGAGACACACAAAGATTAGTCTCCGGACATATGCGTTATGCAGGAATATGCATATAGAATGTTTCCACGGTAACCTTGTACATGAGCACAGCGTTTCAAGGAGAAAAAACTGCTTTTACTGCCATCTAGTGGGATTAATACTAAAACACCAATAGAGTACCCCCGGGATGACGTGTTTTTGTAGGCCAACCCGGAAGTTAGCGGCGCACGGGTTCCCTCGATTGAAAGCCTATGCATTTTTCCCATAGACTTTTGGAAAATCGCAGAAAATAAGCTCTGTGTTAGACAAAACGTGTAAGTGTCATAACCCTTTGTTAATCAAGATAATCTTTACAAGTTAACACAACATTTATACATTTTGAAGCCTAAATAAAGTGGTCAGATATAAAAAGCTAACAGTAGGCTATAAACGGACTACAGCACACCATGGTCGCGGATCAACGTCACCACCACCAAGCTTCCTCAAACTTTATTTTAAAAACAGCTTTATTTAAAAACATGCTCACTGATTATGATCTGCGCTGTGTTTGAATACTTGTCCACTTTTTCATGAGAAATGCTGTCCAAATGTCCCGTTTGTCATGATGACGTCTAAAGTCCCCGCCAAAGGAAGTAGTCCCTTTTAGCAATTTGTTAGCAACCGCCGATTTTAAGACACAGTAAAAGATTTAAAAATCACAAGTGGGTTATAACTGGTGTGTATTATGTCATAGATCAAAACGTGAAAGTATTTAGAGGCCTTGTTAACCACAGACCTTATTTCAGGCGATTTAGCAAAAACCCATAGACTTGATGGCGTTGGAACCGGAAGTCCTAAAATGCTAACTCGCTTCCGGGTTTTGCCTACAAAAATGCGTCATCCCTGGGGCACTCTATTCCTATCATGTTTCATCAACTTTGCAACTCAAGGGTAGAATCATGCAATTCTGAAAATTACAGTCGAGGTATTTGGGGAATAAAAGTTGTTTTTAACAGAATGGATACACTAATGAATTTGACACAATAATAACAATATGATAGTAATAATAATAAGAATCAGCTGTGGCGGAGGCGCAATAACAGACGAAGCTGAAGTGGCACATTTTATACACCAACAGCTTCAGACTTCACGGCAGCATGGATATCGTTGGATGCTCTGTTACAGACAGAGACACTGTCCGTCAGTTAATTGCGCAATTGCGACTTTATATCTCAGAATTCTGACTTTTTATCTCGCAATTGCGACTTTATCTCAGAATTCTGACTTTTTATCTCGCAATTGCGACTTTATATCTCAGAATTCTGACTTTTTATCTCGCAATTGCGACTTTATCTAAGAATTCTGACTTTTTATCTCGCAATTGCGACTTTATCTAAGAATTCTGACTTTATAACTCGCAATTGAATTCTGAGATAAAAAGATTTTTTTTTTGTGGCGTTTTTGTTTTTTAGTAGCGTTTTTTTTATTATTATTTTAGTGGCGGAAACGGGCTTCCATAGCTGCTAGAAATCAATCTCAAGTCACACTGGTCCACACTTGCTGAATATTAAGGTTGCTGAACTCCCGCCACCAAAATGATAAAAATATTTGAATTGTCGGATGAATTTGCTATTATTTCATAAAACATTTAAAGACCCACTGAAATTGTTAGATTTGCAGTTCTTTATGTTGCTTACGTTCTTCCTACTGAAACAGGAAGTTGAGACACGCATCCGATGCTGCCTTCAAGTACACCTGGGAAACTCAAACCTCAGATGTTTATCAACATGCTCCTTTCAACGTTACAACTCAGAACCTCGCGTATCATCTAGAATTCCTAGTTTCCCAGTTGTAAATACAACTCTTTTCTAGCTTTCAGGGTACATTAGCATAGATTACTTCAGAGCTGATACACAGACTAAAAGAACCTTAGTTTTGTTTTTATTGGGTCTTTAAATGATTTGATTTATTGTTAAAGAACGTTTGTGAAGAAAACTGTCGAACAAAAGAAATACCTGAAGCACCTCAGGGGAAATTTGATCTTTCCAAGGAAATCTTTCCTTCTCGTGAAGACAAAAAATGTAAATAATTCAGCTCTCCGATAACCTTTTTTTTTTTTTTTTTTTCAAGATTCAAGGCGGAGACATGATGGCCCAACTATTTCCCTCTCGAGAACGGTTAGAAATGTTGCAACACTTTTAAATCCAAAATGAGCGTTTGGTTACACCAATCATAAGGCAAGGAGGGTGCAGATGCTGCTGCTGGCCAATCGCGAGCTGCAGCGGGAGGTGTGAGCGCGCACGCGAGTATATAGACTGATTCACGGACCTTTAGCCCCATATTGCTGTGTTGGCGGAGATACGTTACGCGTCTGCAGTCAACGGAGCTCGAAACTTATTTTTGGTGACTTTTTTCCCACCGAAAGACTTTAACGTTTTCTCAAAAACTTGTATCCTCGAAGACTAAATCAAAAATGGTAAGTAAAGGCTCTAGGCTCTAAAATATTAATGCTTCAATAAAAAATCAAACGGGTCTTTTTCAGTTTTTGAATCGTTTTATTAAGCTGACTTCGTAGTCGCATGGCTCTCTTTGAAGCATCTTAAAGGGGCAGTTCACTTAAATGTGAAAATTCTGTCATTCACCGTAATGTACGTTAATATAAAACCAGTGTGACTTTCGCTCTTCTGTGGAACACAAAAGGGGATTTTAAGCAGATTGACAGTCTGCATTCACGTTAAAAAAGATGTGACTCAAACTGTCAGTACTTAAGGAGAAAAAAATAATATAGGTTTGGAGGGTGACTTCATTTTTCAGTGAACGATCCCTTTTAGACATTGAGACAGCAAAAGTTACTTTTGTCACATCAACCAACGTTTTATAACGATTGCAAGCGTCGTTTTATCTCCCCGTCTCTTCCGTGTCTTCACTTTGACTTGA
This sequence comes from Anabarilius grahami, assembly GCA_003731715.1. NCBI lineage: Eukaryota > Metazoa > Chordata > Actinopteri > Cypriniformes > Xenocyprididae > Anabarilius > Anabarilius grahami. The sequence goes on along the minus strand of RJVU01027559.1, from coordinate 11,685,079 downwards.
AATATTTCTTGCCCTCGATGCAGGAAGTGTGACTCTTATGTAGGCGACCTTTGAAAATGAATATAATAATCTTTTCTGATCTGAATGTATGATTGGAGCGTAATGTGATATAACTCAGAAGGTGCGCGTGAGGAATTCCTGGAATCCCACTGCGGAGGCCGTTCACGCGCGCGGTCCGGTGGGAGCGCGAGGCTGGGGGATGGGAGTCTGCTGACTTCCCCCCCCAACTTTTACAGACTATTGGCCCTCAAGCTATTCTTGGAGCGGTCGTTCTTTTAAAACGCTGTTACTTGTTTGTGTCGTTGTTTTGATGTTAGCGGCTGAATTATTCTCTTCCTCTATTGTGTCATAGTTCAGGTTACTGGCTCCTTCCTGTCGCCCATTTTACGATAAAACGCGAGAGATCAGAGAGTGCGCACTCTGTCACTTTCCTACTGTTAACCATTTTTAATAGCTTAAAAAATGTGTTGTGAATTATTTTCTGTCCTTTACTGCAATGAGAATTATGTCCTTTATTCACCCGCATGTTATTCCAAACTTGTGTTTTTTTCTTCCTTCCATGGAACACAAAAGGATAAGTAAAGGCTCTAGGCTCTAAAATATTAATGCTTTAATAAAAAAAAACGGGCTGGGGGATGGGAGTCACCTTTCAATGAATTGCGTTCCTTTCCCTCTCCATATAATTAAAGTGAATGGTGACTGAAGCTGTCGCTTTATTATCTCATTTTGTGTTCCACTGAAGGAAGTCACACAGGTTTGGAACATTTTCTGAACCATCATTTTAACACCGGTTGGAGCTTTAAGATGAGGAAGTGAAATTCAAATGATTTCTGCAATTACGTTCATTGGATATTCTTTGGTTTTTAGATCAGACTAAAGAATGATTAATTCACTCACTAAAATGCAGGAATCTGGCTCAGGTGTTGTCCAGGTTCCCTAGTGCCATTCAGTCTCCCCTTTCAACTCCAGTTAGTGACTGAACTGTAATAGTTTCAAGTTCAATTGCATGAGGAAGTTAAGACTTCAATTAAAGCTTCAGCTTCAACAGGTTCACGCAAGGTCAATATCCTACATTTAACTGACTTCAACTCGACTGACACAAATCTTATTTTTAAGACTATGGCCTTTATTTTTTTTAACTTGTCACTGAAAAGCTGCCTGGCAAAAAAATTGCAGTCTTTTATGTAATTGCTTTGGACACACTAAACATTTCAATTTTTTAAATTTATTTTTAATCACAGCCTGATGTAAAATACCTTCAACTGTGAAAGACTACCCATCCTGTACTGAGGTCACCAGGTTCGCGGGCCAGTTGGCAGCCATTTAAAGCCATTTCTTTTTCTTTGTGTAGCGTGAGTGCATCTCCATCCATGTGGGCCAGGCCGGAGTACAGATTGGTAATGCATGCTGGGAGTTGTATTGCCTGGAGCATGGCATCCAGCCTGATGGCAATATGCCGAGTGGTAAGATCCGTGGTGGTGGGGATGACTCCTTCAACACTTTCTTCAGTGAGACTGGCTCTGGGAAGCATGTGCCACGAGCTGTGTTTGTGGATCTGGAGCCTGCAGTCATAGGTAAATGATTTGTGTAACTGGTTAAAACTATCAACATCATAAAAATTCTGTCTTGTCGCAAATCAGTTTTATTACCCTTGAAATGTATTTGTACTTTGACCAACATCCAGAGTGCAAATAGTTAAGCTTTAAGTTGACATGCATGTTGATTATATTTATTTTATAAAGAGCTGGATATCAATAAGACTTGTCTTATGTTTCAGATGAGGTAAGGTCTGGAATCTACAAGCAACTGTTTCATCCGGAGCAGCTCATCTCTGGGAAGGAAGATGCAGCCAATAATTACGCCCGAGGCCATTACACTGTTGGCAAGGAGATTATTGATATGGTGCTGGAGCGTGTCCGCAAATTGGTATGAACTATAATTGAGACCTTCTAAGTAAGGATGCACTGACTATAATATTCAACTTGAAGGGCTCACCCAAAAATGAAAATTATCCCATGATTTACTCACCCTCAAGCCATCCTAGGTGTATATGACTATCTTCTTTCAGATGAACACAATTGGAGATTGCTCCGGGGGGTTAATAAGGGCCTTCTGAAGTTGGGTTTTTGTAAAAAAAAAAAAAAAAAAATCCATATTTACAACTATAACTAGTTTCCGTCAGACGGCTGTCAATTTGCGGCGGAAGAGTAACCCCTAACACGACGCATGGTGTAATTACAGACACTGAAGCGCAGAGGAGAGAGCAAAGCACAAACTAGAAGTTTAAAACGAGAAATTTTAAAGAGAAATGTTGGAGGACTCCGATATAAGAGAAGAGTAGCTTGAGTTTGTTGCACAGCCCTATTTGTTTAAATCGTGAGAGTGTCTAAGCTTGCGCTACTCTTACATCCTACGTCATACTTTGCATCATGGGTTACTCTTGTGGCAGGCGTCAACTTGCGCAGTAGGTATATGGTTGTCTGCCGGAAGCTAGTTATTTTAGATTATAAAGTTTTAAATATGGATATTTTTCTTACAAAAACCCATCGCTTCACTTCAGAAGGCCTTTATTAACCCCCAGAGCAGTCTCCAGTTGTGTTCATCTGAAAGAAGATGGTCATATACACCTAGGATGGCTTGACGGTGAGTGTATATAGTCATATATAACCTGGATGGGTTGACGGTGAGTAAATCATGGGGTAATTTTCATTTTTGGGTGAACCATCCCTTTAATGCCAATATTAAAAATCTATGCAATTGTCTTCAAATTAGACATTCAATCGTTCTACTAGTGCATTTGTGTATCACAGTATTATATTGTACAGAATGAAAATTGTTATGCATTGAGAATTGCTAAAGATTACATTTAACTTAAATTAGTGTTTTTAAAAGGAGTACTTTTAAGTGAGTGTTGGATGTTAAGGCTATTCTGAATGTAGAAATTGAGGAAATGAGTTTGCACAGTTAAATATACAAATTAAAAAAAGATCACATTGGATAACCAATGTAGTATTGATAAAGAGATAGTTATGTAGTATGTCTGCTGTTATGTAGTAAGGCATCACCCAACAATGAAAATGGTCACCCTCGTGTTGTTCCCAACCTGTATGATGGTAGGAACATAAAACTATTTGAAGAATGTTTTTAATGAAGCCACTTATGAAACAAATAGGAAGTTATTATTAACCAATCTTTTTTTCCCACAAAATATCATTGAAATATCATGTCAGTTTTGAACAACATGAGGGTAAATGAGTAAATGATCCATATCCCTTTACATAAGTGTAATTTAGACCAGTATATCTGATGTACTCATTGTTTCTTTTGTTTTTGTTTTTTTTCCCCCCTCTCCTAATCTAGACAGATCAGTGCACCGGTCTCCAGGGTTTCCTGATTTTCCACAGTTTTGGTGGAGGCACTGGCTCTGGTTTCACGTCCCTGCTGATGGAGCGTCTCTCGGTCGACTACGGCAAGAAGTCCAAGCTTGAGTTTGCCATCTATCCCGCTCCTCAGGTCTCCACCGCTGTGGTTGAGCCTTATAACTCCATCCTAACCACCCACACCACCCTGGAACACTCTGACTGTGCCTTCATGGTAGATAATGAGGCAATCTATGACATCTGCCGCCGAAATCTCGACATCGAGCGCCCCACCTACACCAACCTCAACCGTCTCATCGGTCAGATCGTGTCCTCCATCACCGCCTCGCTGCGCTTTGACGGTGCCCTGAACGTCGATCTGACTGAGTTCCAGACCAACTTGGTGCCATATCCCAGAATCCACTTCCCCCTAGTCACATACTCTCCCATTATCTCTGCTGAGAAGGCTTACCATGAGCAGCTGTCCGTGTCTGAGATCACCAGCGCCTGCTTTGAGCCGTCCAATCAGATGGTAAAGTGTGACCCCCGGCATGGGAAGTACATGGCCTGCTGTATGCTGTATCGTGGTGATGTTGTGCCCAAAGATGTCAATGCCGCTATTGCCAACATTAAGACCAAGCGCTCCATCCAGTTTGTGGACTGGTGCCCAACTGGATTCAAGGTGGGAGAAATTTACAAAACATTTCAAGTGTCCTTTATTCAAACTTCAGTTAAGTTAACAATGTGTCCTCTTTATCAACAGGTCGGCATTAATTACCAGCCACCTACAGCGGTCCCTGGTGGAGATTTGGCCAAGGTACAAAGAGCTGTGTGCATGCTGAGCAACACCACAGCTATTGCCGAGGCCTGGGCCCGACTGGACCACAAGTTTGATTTGATGTACGCCAAGCGTGCCTTCGTACACTGGTATGTCGGTGAGGGAATGGAAGAGGGAGAGTTCTCAGAGGCCAGAGAGGATCTTGCTGCACTGGAGAAAGATTATGAGGAGGTTGGCACAGAGTCTGTGGAGGATGAAGAAGAGGGAGAGGAGTATTAAAGATGCTTTAAGACGCTGATCTGAGACCTACAGTCAGAAGAGAAACTAGTCCTACTCCAGCACTTAAAAGCAGTATTTTACCTCTCCAATAGCAAGTTGCCTTATAAAATCCCAATGATGGGGAAACAATGCCCTGATGTGTGACTTATAAATGTTCTGTTGTGTCAGGTTTTGTTCTTTTCTATACCTCCCATTCTGTCTGATTTCAAAGAAACGCGTTGCCAAAGGCATTTCTGTCTGTGAACACTTTGTTTTGTAAGCTGTCTTTGTCTCATACATGCTGTAAGTGATTAAATCCAGTTTCTGAATAAATTGTCAACTATTGATGTGTGTATTAATTCCTTAAAGAGAAATGAATCCCTTAAAGGATTAGTTCACTTAAATAAACTTTTCCTGATAATTTACTAACCCCAATGTCATCCAAGATTTCCATGTCTTTCTTCAGTCGAAAAGAAATTAAAGTTTGATGAAAACATTCCAGGATTATTTTCCATATAGTAGACTTGAATGGGCACCAAACAGTTGAAGGTCAAAATTAGTTTCACTGCAGTTTCAAATTGTTCTACACGATCCCAGATGAGAAATAAGGGTCTTATCTAGTGAAACCATAGCTCATTCTGAAAAAAATTGAAAATTATATAAGTTTTAACTAGAAATGCTCATCTTGAACTAGCTCTCTTCTTCTCTATTAGAATTCCAGCAGTGTAGACTCTGCTAAGTGTATTACTGCCCTCCACAGGTCAATGTTTGAACTAACTTATATACTATTGAACTAGCATATTGCATATAAAAATTAGTTCAAACTTTGGCCTGTGGAGGGCAGTAATACGCTTAGCAGTGTCTAAACTGCTGGAATTCTAATAGAGGAGAAGAAGAAGAGAGCTAGTTCAAGATGAGCATTTCTGGTTAAAACTTATAATTTTCAGATTTTTTCAGAAAATGAGCGATGGTTTCACTAGATAAGACCCTTATTTCTCATCTGGGATCGTGTAGAACAATTTGAAGCTGCAGTGAAACTAATTTTGACCTTCAATCGTTTGGTGCCCATTCAAGTCTACTATAAGGAGAAAAATCCTGGAATGTTTTCATCAAAAACTTTAATTTATTTTCGACTGAAGAAAGAAAGACCTGGACATCTTGGATGACATTGGGGTGAGTAAATTATCAGGAAAAGTTTATTTAAAAGTGAACTAATCCTTTAATGTGTTTACGGTGATGTGAAGCTTTAGCTAGTGACTTCAAATGTTTCATAACTATAAGGTGGAAAGTAGGTTCAAGGTTTTATCTCTTTTAAAAAAGAATCTCCAAAAGAACAAAAACAGGCTTTTAAACAGCTTCTATGTTTGATTTCATATGTAGTTCCTGAATACAAGGCTACTTTGAATTTCACCCAGAATTGTGTAATTACAGCATCTACCAGCAGGGGCAAGTGGACCATGCTTCAAAAAAGGTTTTGCTGCTTTGGGTTCAAGGCAAGCCACGTGGTGACAAGCTTTTTATTCTCCCCTGCTGAAAAGTGGAGAGAAAAGTAACTCTAAAGCACTGAAATTTTCTTCATGACCACATCAGGTCATGAAGGTCACACACATTGTGAAGCAATGAATCTACAAGTGGGTTCTAATGGGTGTACCCTGTTAAAATATTTTAATGTTGTGTGACCTTTCAAGACATTTGAACACCTTTTCTGGTAAAACAAAAGGAATGAACAGTTACGATGTTTTAAAGTATCTGGTCCACACTCCGGAGCAGAAGGGGGCGGTAATGCACCAATAAGCTGGATGCCAACCACCGTAAAACAGGAAAGAAGATGTTTTAAAGTATCTTAATGTATAATTCTGATCCTAGATCTTCCACCTGCAATAGTTTTTTTTTGTTGTTGTTCATCTCAACCTTTTATTTTGTAAAAATAAATGCATTAAACAAATACAATATTACATTAACTTCAACCAAACCTAGAGTTAAAGTTCAATTTTATTGTCCTTCCCAGATTAAAATTTAAAATGTAATGGACTCTGTAGACCAATAATGGTTATTTTAATAGCTTTGCAAATGCAATGAAAGCATCGTAGAGTATGTTATTATAGGCCAGGTTTGAGATGCAGCACTGCAGATACAGCATTTCCAATAAATGTCCTTCCATAACATAATACTTTTAAAGCAATAAGCTTTGTGTTACTAAGCCTCAGACATGGCCTTGGAATTTATGTTATATTATATTATAATATAATACACATTGTGAAAAATTACAATGCTAAATGTTTCATTTAAAGTGCGACACTACCAGAGTTCAAAACACAAAAGTAGACCTACTAGACCACTATGTTAAGCGCTTTACTACAACGCCCCTCCTCCCCCTTGCAATGCGTCACTTTCTCTACACGCAAGTCGTCCAATCAGCAGCCACAGTGAGTCTATTTAAAGAAGAAGTCCCAGCCACTATCAGCTGTCACCTGAAGGTATCCATACGCGGAGGTAAACACTGGGGCGGAGCGAAGCGGTTGACGGCTTAGAGCGCATGCTGTTGGCAGAAGTGTGTGTAAAGACACAGAGCTCCAAAAGTTTCTAAATTAACAGTGAACAGTGCGGAACACGAGTTTTCACGTAAACGTACAAGTAGACAATGGATTTGAACTTGTAAAACCTTGTTACTCACTACTGTTTGCTTCTACTGTGGTTTCTATTTGTTCACTGGCACGTGTTACATTAAATTGTTTTCCTCGACAAAAAAACAACAACTGTCTTGTTTTTCTTTTAGATAAGTCACATGATAAAATAAAGGGTACATCAGTGCATAATAGGAACTTGTATTTGAAAGCGAGGTAACTTTATGGAATAGGTTTACTTTGTTTCTTGAATTTGAATAGCGCGTGCACTAATGTCAACGATTAACAACGTATTTCCAGCTGTTGTCGTTACGCGTCAAAAATACAAACTGTTTAAATAATACGACAATGGACGGTAAATATCACGGCTAAATTGTTTCTTTAGAGTGTTTCTTCAACGCTAGAAATGAGTGAACACGCTCGCTTCGTCTCTAGATTTTTGAGCGGATGTGCTCTCAGCCTAAGAGCAGTCACGTCACGGTGAGTGTGTGTATGTATGTGCGCGCGCGTGTGTGTTGATTGTTCGTGTTGTTCAAGTGTTAGCCGGACTAGGGGAGTAACGGACGGACAGACCTTTTTGCGGATCCCAGGAAGTTCTGTCCCCGCTTCGCTGAGCGACTCGATTCTGCTCCGGAACCGGACCTGCAGGATGACCCAGCGGGGCCCGGCTGAGTTTACCCCACCGCCCGAGTGCCCGGTGTTCGAGCCCAGTTGGGAGGAATTTGCAGACCCGTTTGCGTTTATCAATAAAATCCGACCCATCGCCGAGAAAACCGGGATCTGCAAGGTTCGACCGCCGCCGGTGAGTGCTGTCCGGACGGTCTGAATCGGACCGGTTGAACCGGGCCGGATCTGCGGAGTGATTCTGAGTTCGATTTAAAGGGAAATGTCTAAACATGGCGGCGCTGTGACAGCACTGCCGAACCGCTTTGTGTGTCTATAGGCATCATATCAGTTGAATTTCCGAAGCTCTGCCGGGTCTGTGCTCGACCTGCGGACCCGCATGACCCGGATTTCTAACCCACGAGCGCAATAACGCTGCTCACTACACGCAAACGTCGTGGATGTGTGATGATTATACAGGAAAATGTCTCTTTATAGCCGCTGTGAGTGTAGTTTACGGCCTGGCTCGGTTCTAGTACTGGATTAAACGTCACGTTTACTTACAGTTTAGTTTGCTGATTGTCAGTGATTATCGTTGATATAAAATATAGTTTATTTTTATATATTTTTATGTTGAATTAATAGTACTGATATAGTTGCTTCTGCATCTTTGTTGTTGACATTGACGAACAGCAGCAACCCCCATCTGTTACCTCATCATTTGATTTAAAGGCTTCTAATGAGTTCAGTGCACTTTTTAACAAAAATTGAATGTCCCCAGACAGACCAAAAAATAAAATAAAAATAAAAAAATTAAGAGACAAGGAGATACCTGCAAATGCGGAAATAAACTTCCTTTCATTTTCACCTTAGCACACTAAATGGCCATAAGTTGAGTTTAGTCTATATTATTTGTATTGTATTATTACCTATATGAACATATTATGTTAATACAACCATATAATGATGGTATAATTTAGTCTATATCTTGTATTCTGGTCAGAGCAAATCCATTCTGTGACAAAAGTGGTTGTGTGCGGATTAGATTAATGCAATTAAATAATTACCGTTTATACGCAGAGACTAAATATAGTTTACATATTAGCAAAATGATCCAGTTCAAACCAGCTAATCTGAATCCGAACTCTTAACTCCCGAACCTGTCTCAACCAGTTTGAAGGGTTTCAGTGATTCTGATGGCGTCTGTATAGTTGTAGGTTATGTTAGTGAACATTAGACGAGCCCAATGACACGAACATTATAATTTATTCATCTCTTGAGATGGTTTTATGAGTCTGAACAAGCGATTATGTATTTCATAATCTTTATGTTCACGTTTATGGATATTTAAACACTTGAAAGCATTTTAGTTTTTGTCTTCATGTTATTTTAAAAGCTATTTACTTATTTATTGACAATTCTCGCTCCATCTGTGATGACCATGACGCGCTCTGGATCAAGCTCGCTGGTTCTGATACTGGCTTCGGGTTTGATGTGAATTCGGGTTCGTATATGAATCTATTAGATTCGCAGCTACGTGACGTGATTCACGCATGAGGTCGCCGATGAGAGAAAGCGTAATTACGTTTAACAAGCGATTATTAACGGGTAAAGTCCCAACCGTTTATTTCATTAACCATTGCATCATTATAGTACAATGGTTTCGTGTTATTGACGGTATTCATAAACCATAAAGTAATATTTTGGGGAAGGTTTTAGTAAGATTTTAAAGCTGAGAATGTTTTCCAAATGGCCCCTTGCTTTCCAACACCAACATACGCGCGTTGGATCCTGACGCGTTTTAAAACGCCCGTGTAAAGTGATTCATGGGTTCGGTTCGGCCCATATTCTGACCCGAACCCTGTTGGATGGATAGACGAAGTACTCGGGCCGGGCGCGTCCTCCATGTTGCGAGCTTTGGAGCGAATGAACCATCTGGCCATTTTGTGTCTTTCTGTAACTATGCTGCCTGAACAGCAAACAAGGAAATACTGTAATAAATGGACTTAATATGCGCACAACTCAACTTCATTTCATAGATTATGTGTAGCTGAGGTAGTAGATGCAGATTATGGTGAATATTGTTCATAAGACGGGCAGAAATCTGCATATGTAGGCTAGTCAATGATCTCAATGCACAGTGGTTTATTGTACAGACTCCTGCACTGGTGTCTATGGATATGCCATTTTGTATTATGAGGCAGGAAAAAGTATTTTTCATTTTTTTTTAATAAAAACTATGGTTTTGTTTTTCTCAAGTGCTGATTACATAATTACACTATTAATATAAATGTATAAAAGCAAACTTATCTGCACTTTGAATTCACTAAGGCTAAAAATGTGTGGTTTTGCAGCTGATTTTGATTATGATTATTGTATCCCGAGGTTCCTTATTTGGCTAAGAAAGGGTAACACTTTATTGATCCCAAAAGGGAAATGTCTGGTCTCCATAATCAAACTGTTAATTACATTGTGTATATCTGGAGGCACGATTGTGCTGTTTTTCTGAGCGTAGTTGTACGCATGTGGTTGTGAGAGGCTGGAGACAAAGAAAATGTGTTAAACTTAGACCGAATTTTTTTTATATAGGTGGCTGAGCTGAACGAAAACCACAATTCTACCGTTTAGCCATCTACATCAGGTTGCGTGTGAGTGAATGTGAGATATTTTTTTAGCTTGCTTTTAGCCACTGTTAAGCAGACGCACATTCACAAGATTGTGGACCACAAACCACAGAGTATGCTACCAGTCACATTTGTACAGGGTTGTCTTCATCAGATCCTTTCAAATAAATTTATGAATGCAAAGATAAAATTAGTGAAAGAGAAGCCACTACGGTTTCTTATTTTGCTTCTGAAGTTGTGTACCATTGGTATCTTTACATGTGTTTATGTAGATATTGTGTGTCCCCAATTTATCAGTGTCCAGTACCCTCAGTATGAAAGTCTTATCTGTAAACATTAAAAACGGTCACCATCTAATCAAAAGCTTTTTGTTTTTGCGTGCACATGCAAACACATTATTGATGATTTCAGTAGGCTGCTGAATGAATTCAGAAAATCAGAAAGCTAAAGATGAAAATGTTTTCTTTAATAAAGCCTCTCTTGTTTCAAACATGATTGTGTTCATGACCTCAGCAGTAATGAGTCAGAGGCTCGACTCAAGGACACATTCTGCAGTTTGGATTTGTTGTTGATGAAAATAAAGTTAGTTTTTGTGAACATTTTATCTTTTAACTACAAATATATCTAGAATGTAATTCACACAGTGCCATACAATGGTTCATTTGTTCCTATTGGATGTCGCAGCTTGATTTTTTTTTTTTGCTGTGAAATTATTCTGACGTTGCATATTGAAGTTAAATAAACTCAGTAATCACACAATTTAAAATGAATATCAATAAAAGTAAGAGAAATGTAAGCTTACTAATTGAATGTTTACTATGTGTGTGTGTGTGTGTGTATTTAGGACTGGCAGCCTCCATTTGCATGTGACGTTGACAGACTTCATTTTACTCCAAGAATCCAGAGACTCAACGAGTTAGAGGTAATTGTATGATTTTGTTTTGAGATGGAAAATTGTGTGTATACAAGTTTGAATATATTTGTGTGGGCCAAATATTTCAAAATATCCCCACAAATATAGCGAGACTTGCTGAAAACTAACTTGCGAGGTCATCTGAAGTGCTTCTCACTGTTTGAAAGACTCATAAATCTGTCAAATCATCAGTCTACTGATATCAACAGGTTTGTCACAGGGTTGGGTTTGGGGTCAGGGTTTAGCAAATATCGTCACCTCTGTAGAAAAAAAACATTGCGTCTATGAGATGTCATCACTAATATAGTGAAACTGAAGGGTGCCTGTTTGCATTGTAAGGTCAATGTTCACTGTCTTTATCAGCAGAATTTGGGTCTTTTGAGATGTCTGGTATTAAAAAAAGCCATCTCTGAGATGCTTAATAATTAACATGCACCATTCACAATGTTGCTGATTCTTATTTTCTCTTTTTCTTGCCACCTCCATCAACAACCCTATCCCCCCCTTCTCACAGGCTCAAACCAGAGTTAAACTCAACTTCTTGGACCAGATTGCTAAGTTTTGGGAACTACAAGGATGCACACTCAAAATTCCACATGTGGAGCGGAAGATCCTCGATCTGTACCAGCTGAACAAAGTTAGTTAGTCTGTCTGTCAGGCTTCCTACGGGACTGTACAGTATATGTTATGATCTATTATGACTCTATTAATATTGTTAGCTGAAACTTGTGACTCATATCTGTAATGTGTCACAGAGCAAAGGCCTGTAAGGACGATAACTATAACTATAAATTTAAAAAAAAATCATTCTAATTCTGTGAGAATAGGGCAAAGAGGAACAATATCATTGGAATCACTTTCAGAACAATTTTTTCCAGCTGATGAACGATAACTTTGACAGCCAATCAGAATCCATCCTGCTTTAAAAGAGCTTGAGCATTTAAAGAGACAGACGACAAAACTGCAGCTCATGGTTACAATATCATTGTTTGTTGGTGTGAATGTTAATATATTTATCATTATATTTACTGGTGTGAATCACTGGGTTCTTTATCCTTGACCAAGAGAAACATGAGCATTGAGAAGTGTTTATTATTTATACTTTTTACAATGAAGCCCAACACTCTCTTTCTCAATCTGGCAGTTGGTTGCAGATGAGGGCGGATTCGATATTGTTTGTAGAGAGAGGAGATGGACGAAGATCGCCATGACAATGGGTTTTGCCCCAGGCAAAGCTGTGGGGTCCCACCTGAGAGCCCATTATGAGAGGGTCCTGTATCCGTACAACCTCTTCCAGTCTGGGACAAACCTGCTGGTGAGTTCAACTTATAGATGCATCAAATCAATATAACACACACACTGCATAAAGCTTTCAGCAGTCATGCAGGAGTTCATAGTGTGTGTTTGGGCGGGTTAGTCGGGCTACAGCTGGTCTGCAGAGTTAAAGCTGGGTCTCCAGGGTTAGCGTATTAGTTTGTGCATTATTAAGGTCTGATGGAGTATGCTCTGTGCGTAAATGCAATCTGTGGTTGTTAAGTGTGTTTTATTGTGTTCTATCTGCTTGTTTTCTGTAATGTGTGCTGATCTTTTCAGCATTATTGCTGTTTGTGCTGCAGCCTCTGTCTTTAGAGACAATATATTATCAATATCAATTTACTGGATGTTTTAAAAAACACAAACACAATCATATTCATGTCTTTTTTTCACACTGTTATCTATATTTTTTATATATTTTTTTAATGCGGTCAGTGGTCATATGCAAGAGCATATGAAAAGTAATTTGGAGCCTAACTCATTTTCTTTCCATTGACTGAATGCTTGATGTCTCTGTTAGAGATGTCTGTGACCTCTGACCCCGAGGTCACAGGCAATATCCCTATAATTTTGGGTGCTCTTTTCTACATCAGGCTCCTGAGATCGCAGCCAAACTGTCAAGTTTTAGGGCACCTCCTGGGCTAGAGGAGGTATGTTTCTACTTTCCCCATTACCTAATCTGACGATTTAAATCTGGACAGGATGTGGTGTCATAATGGGACCCTTGGCAATGAATGTTTCATTTAGTATTCACTGTGGCTCTTATATAGATATCTGAAAATCACACTAGTAGGGTTCATATTAACAAAATCGTGTATTAGCCCTATATTAATGTCTATCTCCTTGGTTCTTTATCTTAATGATATGTAAACATTTCCTTTTGCTGCTTTAGTAGTCAGCATGTGTGTGTGTGTGTGTGTGTGTTTGTTTATTTTTCTTAACCTAGTGTTTTGTTTTTTGAGTTTGGGTGACAAATGGGAACGAGCTGGTGTTTCTGTGACGGACAGCATTCGACCCGTCCTGACCCCCGCCAAACCCATAGCCATCCTGCCGAGACACTGTTGCTTTTATTCTCCACCTACTTCTCTTGTCTTTGTTTTCACTTGCTGCTCTTTCTGTTTGTCTTTTTGACTTCTGCTGCATCTTTTATTTCACTCCTCCCCCTCCCACTTCTCCTCTCAACCCACAGAGACTGTGACCTGCTTTCTGTTCACGCTAATCTCTTTACACCTCCAGCTGTTCTCTCTCCTCCCTCTATCCTCTGTCTCTATGTTAATCTGTAATCTGATAGTGGTAGCAAGCATAACCAGGAATGCTGAGGATTTTTCCTGCATGCAATCACAGATGTAACACTCTTTAAGGCCGGGCTAACAGGTTATTCACACGTTAGCACAGATTATCTGTGGAGTGGAGGGAAATGATGACAGTAATTTAGAGGGATTTTTTTTAAAGTGTGAAGTTTCACAATTTCAAGTGTGGAGAACCATGAGATGACCTTAAAATGACCTTTGACTCTTTGTTGAATTAAAATCTTAAACGGCACTCTGGATCAAAACGGACGTTATTTTTATTAAATTATACTCTAAATGAGAAGTTCATGCAGAAATGTATTTATTTATTTTTATCATTTTACCACCCTCATGTTGTTCTAAAAATGTATGACTGACTTTCTCTACACAAATGGAGATGTTATGCAGGTTTCCCAAGTTGTCTTTTCCACGGTCTGTCAAGATAAAAAAAAAACAAAAAAAAAAACAGCTCTTCCAAAAACATATCATGGTTTTGTTTGATGAAAAGGCAAACGTGTAATTGTTATTTGCTGAAAATCTTCCCATTCAGCCCTAGCTTTTTACTCTTATTCCCAGTATGGAAAAAAGAAACTTGGAGATTCTGCCCAACATCTCCTTTTGTGTTTAACAGGGAAAAACGAAACTCATACAGGTTTAAAACCACATGAGGGTAATGAGAGTAAATGATGACCGAATATCAATTTTTGAACAAATCTATCTCTTTAAGTGCTACACTTTCACATGAGAAGTGCTGGTCACTGCAGTTTTTTCGTTTAGTATGTTTTGTAAGTTAATTTCCAGACTGAAGGGCTCATATAACCTGTTGAGTTGTGTTTTTCTTGTTTTCTTCAGTGTCTGCAGAAGGCGTCAGTGGATGATGTAAATGACCAAGAGAAAGAATATAAACCTCACGACCTGCTGCAGAGGCAAAACATTCATGTCCAGCCCAGCGACACGAGCGCACCTGCCAGAAGAGCCAAGAGGATGAAAACAGAGGTGAATGTAAACACTCACACTCATACTGTATGTTCATAATCACAATCTGCCTCCATTTTGTCAGTTTAGTTTTAGTTGTTCTACTTCTCCATGCTAGTCAGTATGTCAGTTTGGTTATTCAGTATTGTTTAACAGAGATTGGCAAGATTTAAAAAAAAAAAAATAATAGTAATTTTTTATTTTTTTAAAGTTTCTTATGCTCAGCACAGCTGTATATAATTGATCAAAAATACAGTAAAAACTAATATTGTGAAATATTAATTAAAAAAAAATAACTTTTCTGTTTTATATTTTAAAATGTAATTTATATCAAAGCTGACATTTCAGCAGCATTTCAGTGTCACATGATCCTTCAGAAATCATTTAAATTTTTCAATTTGGCGCTCAAGAAACTATTATTATTATTATTATTATTATTGTCAATGTTTTAACTCGCATGCTCATTGTGTTTGTCTTTAGTCTGGCTGTGTTAAGTCAGAAGGGGGTGAGGGATGTGAGAACAGGCCCAATCTCAGGAGGAGGATGGGTTCCTTCGTTGCCAAGCCTGAACCAGGTGAGCATCTAACTTTTGCATCTAACCTCAGGTGACTCATATCTTCAGTAGCCATGTGTAGTCAATCAAGCAAAGCAAACATGTGATTAGCATAGCTTTATTAGTCAAATCAATGTCTGTGTATTAACAAATGTGTTTATATGTGTGTATTAGAGGGGGAGATCCCTATACAGGTGAAGCAGGAACCTGTGGAGATAAAAGAGCTGACACCTGAACCAGATAAAAGCAAATCACGTTACAAGAAAAACACCCCTCCTTCTCTTCCTCCTCCTCCTCCAGTGAGCATGGTGAGTTTCCTCCCCTCTCTTATTCAAATTTAAGTTCTGCTGAGCTTTTCTGTCACATGTAAATCAGAACCGTGGACAGACCGATTCTATTGATCGTAGTGAGATACTGTGTTTTACAGTGTAGTTTAGAGTTGGTACAAGTTAACTCATTTATTGATCGTAAACCATTAAAGTTGAATAACTATACAATATTGTACAGTACTGTGAAATAAATTAAAAAAAATATTTCTTTTATAACTATAATCTCTGTTCAAACACTTTATGTGTAGCTAAAACTTGTAAACGTAGCTTGTGATATTATAGTGGTCTCTGTCTTTCTCTAGGTGGACCTGTATGTGTGTTTAGTGTGTGGAAAAGGGAACGACGAGGATCGTTTGTTACTATGCGATGGTTGTGATGACAGCTATCACACCTTCTGCTTGATCCCGCCCCTCAGTGATGTTCCTAAAGGTGATTGGAGGTGCCCTAAGTGTCTGGCTCGGGTGAGTTTGCATAGTAAAAAAAATAACAGTGCTTGTTCATCGTTTTTAAGTCAATAGAAAGAGCAAATGAATCTGAACAGTACTGCTTTAGTCCCCATCCTTTGATTCAGTAGAATACATGATTGACTCATTATTTATGTGTATCTGCAGGAGTGCAGTAAACCTCAGGAGGCGTTTGGCTTCGAGCAAGCGTACAGGGACTATTCTCTGAAGTCATTTGGGGAAATGGCAGACTCCTTCAAGTCAGACTATTTCAACATGCCTGTTCATGTATGTACAAAACCCTACTGAGATGCTGATGTTGACTCTCAAGAGTATAGATTTGCAAATATAATGTTATGAATTAACCTTAACATAAGCACTGATGATAATGTTATGAATTAACCTTAACATAAGCACTGATGTTAAAGTTCATTTTTTTTTCCCTGTGAATCTGGTGTTTGTTGTAGATGGTACCCACCGAATTGGTAGAAAAAGAGTTTTGGAGGTTGGTCGGCACCATTGAGGAGGATGTGACAGTGGAATATGGTGCTGATATAGCCTCAAAAGAGTTCGGAAGCGGTTTTCCAATCAAGGGTGGAAAGTTTAAGGTTGCACCGCATGATGAGGTATAACTGAAATATCAGATTTTGAGATATTACTCAGAACGTCTGACATTTTATTTTCCATATGTAGTACATCCTGTTTCCATCAGTGATTTAGTTATTCTGTGCTGTGTTTGGTTGCTGTAGAAATATCTTCACAGTGGGTGGAACCTGAATAACATGGCCATGATGACACCATCAGTGCTGACCCATGTCACTGCTGATATCTGTGGCATGACTTTGCCATGGCTCTATGTGGGCATGTGCTTCTCCTCATTCTGCTGGCACATTGAGGACCACTGGAGCTATTCAATCAACTACCTGCACTGGTAATAATAATTACAATTTCATGCTTAATAAAGAAAGAAATACACTTATAGTAGTGCTTTATATAGTGCAGCATGTGCTTCTGTCCTACACAACCTTGTTTTTGCTTTAAATATGGTGTCTGCTATATATATTCTAAAAAAACTGTTACCCATGAGAGTGTATGTTATTACAGAGAGGGAAAATATCTGGGATTGATATGATTAATTTGCCTTTTACACTATCATTCAGTAAATATATTTTTTGTTGTTGTTGAAGAAATGAGTAATTTAATTCAGCAAAGATGCATTACATTTATAAAAAGTGACAGTGAAGACATTTATAATGTTACAAAAGATTTATATTTCAAACAAATGCTGTTCTTTTGAACTTTGTATTCATTAAAGAATCTTGGGGGAAAAATCAGCATATTAGAATGATTTCTGAAGGATCATGACACTAAAGACAGGAGTAATGATGCTAAAATTCAGCTTTGCCATCACAGGAATACATTTTAAAATATAATAAAATAGAAAACGTTTATTTTAAATTGCAATCATATTTCACAAGATTATTTTACTGTACTTTTATTAAGTAAATGCAGCCTTGGTGAGCATGAGAGTTTTCTTTCAAAAACATTCAAAAAATCTTACCGAAAACTTTTTAACTGTCATGTATGTGTGAAGACCCTGATTGCATATTTTTTGTGTGTTAGGGGAGAACCTAAGACCTGGTATGGTGCTCCTGGTTTTGCCGCTGAGCAGTTGGAAGCAGTCATGAAGAAACTGGCCCCGGAACTGTTTGAGTCTCAGCCGGATCTTCTACACCAGCTCGTCACAATCATGAACCCCAATACACTCATGGCCCATGGAGTACCAGTGAGTAACATTTATATACACAATTACAAGTCACACACTCGCATGGAGAACCTGTGAGTAACGCACACTCTGTTTTTAGATTTACAGAACCAATCAGTGCGCAGGAGAGTTTGTCATTACTTTTCCGCGATCCTATCACAGTGGCTTCAACCAGGGCTTCAACTTTGCAGAGGCTGTGAATTTTTGCACGGTGGACTGGGTGAGCTTTTCCTCGATCAATCCTGCTGTTACAATGATTTTTGTTAAAGGGTTTGTTCAGCAAAAAAATTAAATTCTGTCATTAATTACTCACTCTCATGTCGTTCCAAATCCTTAAGCCCTTCGTTCATCTTCAGAACACAAATTAAGATATTTTTGATGAAATCTGTGAGCTATTTGGCCTCCGGTAGACTGCAACGTTATTACCACTTTCAAGGCCCAGAAAGGTAGTAAAGACATCGTTAAAACAGTTCATATGACTACAGTTTTGAAGCGACGAAAATACTTTTTGTGTGCATTCTGTCGTAGAACCTGGAAACGCTGCACTGTATTGTGAATAGCATAGGATACTGACAGGGAAGAGAAGAAATTGTTAAATGAAGTCTTTATTTTTGTTTGGGTTTTTTTTTGTGCACAAAAAGTATTCTCGTCACTTCATAACATTCAGGTTAAACCACTGTAGTCACATGGACTATTTTAACAATGTCTTTACTACCTTTCTGGGCCTTGAAAGTGGTAATAACATTGCAGTCTATTGGAGGCCAAAAAGCTCCTAGATTTCATTAAAAAGATCCCCATTTGTCTTCCGAAGATGAATGAAGGTCTTATGGGTTTGGAACGACATGAGGGTGAGTAATTAATGACAGAATTTTCATTTTTGGGTGAACTAACCCTTTAATGCAGATTATATTGGACAGGTCTCAGGGCTGAGCATCGATAATTTTACTTCACATACATTTTTACAGTTGTTTTTCTGTAGTTTTTTTTTTTTTCTAATCTGTTACTACTTTGTTGTAAATTTGGTGTGCAGATGCCACTGGGGCGTCAGTGTGTGGATCACTACCGCCTGCTGCACCGTTACTGCGTGTTCTCTCATGATGAGATGGTGTGTAATATGGCCATGAAGGCCGACAACCTGGACGTGATTCTGGCGTCAGCCGTACAGAAGGACATGCAGCTCATGATAAGAGAGGAGAGAGAGCTACGGGACAAAGTCCGAAAGATGGTGAGAGAACATAGACAAAACCTGTCAAGTCGGTGTGTGTGCGCATGATGCAATTAGAATGGATGACACTATAGTGTAAATTTATGCAACAGTGCTCATTACTCCTCGAACTCTAAGAAAAACTAACAGATTCTGTATTTCTGAAATGCAAATCTGTTAGAATCATAAAGTGAAGATAGTTGTTTTATTGAATTATATCTATCTACATATGTTCATAATAGACTTCAGATATTATATTATATTATATTATATATTTTTGAGTTGTCAATGTTAATTTGACCATGTGTTAAATTGAGATTAGCTAAATATAATGTAATTGTGTTTATTTTTAAAGTTTATTTTTAATAATGCAAATATTATCAATTCAGTGACAGATTGACTACAAAAAAAGTTTTTATTAATTGTCAGCTCTTATGAATATATAATATAATATGGTATTGGTCATGGTGGTGTATAATATTGGTTATTTTAATATGTTAGAGATTCTAGTAATGTCTGATTATGCCATTTTTGGTAATATATGCAATCTATTTTATAATTGATCATTTATTAATATTCTCTTTCTGTGTAGGGGGTGGTCCAGTGTGAGTTGTTTGAATATGACTTGCTGGCAGATGATGAGAGACAGTGCGTGAAGTGTCGCACCACCTGTTACCTGTCTGCTCTCACCTGCCCCTGTAGACCAGGAGTCCAGGTGTGTCTACACCACGCCCACAACCTCTGCTCCTGCCCTGTCTCCAACTGCACACTCAAGTAAGTCTCCACTTCTGCTTTCATTACTCCTCAATGACCTTATCTCAAGATTGGCCTATATACAGTGGGTACGGAAAGTATTCAGACCCCCTTAAATTTTTCACTCTTTGTTATATTGCAGCCATTTGCTAAAATCATTTAAGTTCACCTTTTTTCCTCATTAATGTACACACAGCACCCCATATTGACAGAAAAACACAGAATTGTTGACATTTTTGCAGATTTATTAAAAAAGAAAAACTGAAATATCACATGGTCCTAAGTATTCAGACCCTTTGCTCAGTATTTAGTAGAAGCACCCTTTTGATCTAATACAGCCATGAGTCTTTTTGGGAAAGATGCAACAAGTTTTTCACACCTGGATTTGGGGATCCTCTGCCATTCCTCCTTGCAGATCCTCTCCAGTTCTGTCAGGTTGGATGGTAAACGTTGGTGGACAGCCATTTTTAGGTCTCTCCAGAGATGCTCAATTAGATTTAAGTCAGGGCTCTGGCTGGGCCATTCAAGAACAGTCACGGAGTTGTTGAGAAGCCACTCCTTCGTTATTTTAGCTGTGTGCTTAGGGTCATTGTCTTGTTGGAAGGTAAACCTTCGGCCCAGTCTGAGGTCCTGAGCACTCTGGAGAAGGTTTTCGTCCAGGATATCCCTGTACTTGGCCGCATTCATCTTTCCCTCGATTGCAACCAGTCGTCCTGTCCCTGCAGCTGAAAAACACCCCCACAGCATGATGCTGCCACCACCATGCTTCACTGTTGGGAATGTATTGGACAGGTGATGAGCAGTGCCTGGTTTTCTCCACACATACCGCTTAGAATTAAGGCCAAAAAGTTCTATCTTGGTCTCATCAGACCAGAGAATCTTATTTCTCACCATCTTGGAGTCCTTCAGGTGTTTTTTAGCAAACTCCATGCGGGCTTTCATATGTCTTGCACTGAGGAGAGGCTTCTGTCGGGCCACTCTGCCATAAAGCCCCGACTGGTGGAGGGCTGCAGTGATGGTTGACTTTCTACAACTTTCTCCCATCTCCCGACTGCATCTCTGGAGCTCAGCCACAGTGATCTTTGGGTTCTTCTTTACCTCTCTCACCAAGGCTCTTCTCCCCCGATAGCTCAATTTGGCCGGACGGTCAGCTCTAGGAAGGGTTCTGGTCGTCCCAAACGTCTTCCATTTAAGGATTATGGAGGCCACTGTGCTCTTAGGAACCTTAAGTGCAGCAGAAATTTTTTTGAAACCTTGGCCAGATCTGTGCCTTGCCACAATTCTGTCTCTGAGCTCTTCAGGCAGTTCCTTTGACCTCATGATTCTCATTTGCTCTGACATGCACTGTGAGCTGTAAGGTCTTATATAGACAGGTGTGTGGCTTTCCTAATCAAGTCCAATCAGTATAATCAAACACAGATGGGCTCAAATGAAGGTGTAGAACCATCTCAAGGATGATCAGAAGAAATGGACAGCACCTGAGTTAAATATATGAGTGTCACAGCAAAGGGTCTGAATACTTAGGACCATGTGATATTTCAGTTTTTCTTTTTTAATAAATTTGCAAAAATGTCAACAATTCTGTGTTTTTCTGTCAATATGGGGTGCTGTGTGTACATTAATGAGGAAAAAAATGAACTTAAATGATTTTAGCAAATGGCTGCAATATAACAAAGAGTGAAAAATAAGGGGGTCTTAATACTTTCCGTACCCACTGTATATATATTTTCTTCAAAGACATATATAAATACATATATTTACATGTATTTATTATATTAAATAATTGAAGTGATTCCACTGCTAATAATAATCAGTGGTGCAGATTTCTTAAGTGAACGTGGTGAAAGTTTCACTTAGTGTAATGCTCAACCACACAGTTACCGTTACACACTGGATGACCTTTACCCCATGATGAATGCTGTGCGGCAGAGGGCGGAGTCTTATGACGAGTGGGCGTCAAGGGTGACACAGGTCATGGAAGCAAAGCTAGACAAGAAACGCAGTGAGTTTCATTTTGAAAACTTCCAGAACTGATAGTCTTTAAAACTTTCTGAATGAGAATCCACTTTCAACGTGTACTTTAAAAATAAAATATTATTATTATTATTATTATTATTTTATAAATTATAAATATATTAATAAATACATTTTACACAATTGTCTGCATAATATTCTAAAGAAGAAAATTATTTTATACTAAGCAAAAGGTGTAATAACTTTTCACCTTTTAAATTTTTTTCATGTGCATGTAAAACATTTATATTATAGTCCCAGTTTTCACAGTCTTAAGGACAAAATCAAATCCCACTCTACATAGAATACTGTATTTCAGTCATAAAATGTTACATCACTGAAGTTAAATGCATTTGTGAGTGCCATGTCATGAGTTTCACTTCTGCGTCTGGCCTCTCTCTCTTTCACTGTAGATGTCACCGTGTTTCGCTCCCTTTTAGAGGAGTCTGATGAGAAGTCGTTCCCAGAGAATGATCTGTTACGTCAGCTGAGGCTAGTTACTCAAGATGCTGAGAAATGCTCATCTGTTGCTCAGCAACTGCTAAACGGCAAGAGGCAGACCAGGTACACACACACACACACACACACACACTATAACGAAACCTATTCAAGCTACAGTTATATTAGAAATATTGTACTATTATAAGTAATATTGTGAAATATTATAACAATTAAAATAACAGTTTTTTTTTTTTTTTTTAAATGTATTTTAAAATGTAATTTATTCTTGTGACGGCAAAGCTGAATTTTCAGTAGTCATTACTCCTAATCTTCCGTGTCACATGATCCTTCAGACATCATTCTAATATGCTGATTTGGAATTCTTAGAACGGTTGGCTAACAGTGCCGAACCGTGTTGGTAGAATGCGAGTAGTGACATCGCAACTCATGATTGGTCACTTGTCTGTTGCTTAGCCACCAATTTCTCTGTAGTTGGCTAAGCGTGCTATTCGAGCAACATAAACACAAATTAATAATAAAATTAAAAGAAATTTCTGATCATCCTCCATAACGGTCACTATATTTACATCTCATATCATCTGCAAACTCTTGTGTTATCAAGGCAATGACTGACGCATTTGTATTACATTCCAAAAAGCTGCCATTATTAGCTGCACTGTGGAAAATGAAACCATATCTGTACTGGTATGATGAGAAATCTCCCCCCCCAGGAATCGTGTCTCCTTTTGGACTCAGGCAGTAATGCCTGATCAAAAGT
The DNA here is from genome assembly GCA_003731715.1 of Anabarilius grahami. NCBI lineage: Eukaryota > Metazoa > Chordata > Actinopteri > Cypriniformes > Xenocyprididae > Anabarilius > Anabarilius grahami. The sequence continues at coordinate 11,662,063 of RJVU01027559.1, read as the reverse complement.
TGTTATTGTGAAGTCTGGACTAATTATAACCTATTTCACTATTGTATTATATTTATTACATTAAGTGCACAAACAACATGCTTGAAATATAAAATGAATGCCTATGTATTGCATAATAAAACAAACTGGAAACGGATATTGGAAGCAAAGAACATACCTTTTATATAAGCAATATTAAACAAAGAGAACAGTTTGGCACAACAGTGAAAAGCGGCTAATGTTATCAAACATAGATACTACCCACCCCCCTCCCCAATTCTCCAATCAGTAGAAAAAAAAACAATGTGTACTTTAAATATTCTTCTTTTGTATGAGTTTAAATGTCTGCACTATCACTTTTTATCGATTTACTACATTCGCAGTGAATATGTTTTCAGTTTTCACTTAACATGCGCACATCTTAAAAATGGTGGAGCTCATGGCACAGATTGTTTTATTCAGCAGAGAGGTGCATTGCAACTCTCAATAACATCCGTCTATACACATACTTACATGACCTCTTACACACTTACTGTACAAGTACTTCAACTCAGTGTTTATTTCTGTGTTTATTTCCATTTAAGGGGAATTTCCAGTGTGGGAGGCTTTGTTTTCTTGCACACAGCGGTTTGGTTTGGCCAAGACACATGTGGCATGTGAATTTTGTGTATTCTTTCATGCATTTGTTTATGTCTGTCTGCCGTCATCTGTCTGCAGGTATCGCACAGGCGGGGGTAAATCTCCTAATCAGCTCACTGTGGAGGAAATGAGATCATTTGTCCGCCAGCTTTATAACCTGCCCTGCAGTCTGACACAGGCACCGCTTCTGAAGGTGACTGACACACACACGTGCATACAGTCGTGTATGATCCAGGCAGTCTTTCTGAAGATTAATGAGGCACAGTTCATCTCTAAACAGCTCATATAATAGAAGCTTTGAACACTCTCTGTCTCAGGAACTGCTGAATAACATCGAGGATTTCCAGCAGCACAGCGAGAAGCTTCTCTCCGATGAAGTGAGCGCAGATGCTGTTAGTGAGATTGAGTCTTTGCTGGAGGAGGGCTCTCAGTTCGACGTGTTTCTTCCGGAGTTGCCACTGCTGCGGGAGCGTTTGGAACAGGCTCGGTGGCTGTCCGGAGTTCAGCAGGCAGAAGATCCGGCATTAAACCCCTGCGGTTTCTCTCTGGACAGTATGCGCCGGCTAATCGATCGAGGAGTCGGACTGACACCGCATCCCTCCACTGAACGCACGATGGCTCGGTTGCAGGAGCTGCTCACGATCTCAGAGGAGTTGGAGGAGAAAGCGCAAGCACTGCTGAAGGCCAGGTGAGGGCAGCGCTGCGTGATGTCCGACTCCCAAATATTGACTCCCTTCCCCAAATATAGGCAGCTATATATTTTCATATATAAAGACCCGTACTTTTCCTTCATTAGAAGAAGGCAATTAGTTAAAAAGGGCACCATATTAATTTTGTCTACAAAACTAATTTGAATAATTCAACCAGAAGTCTTTTGATTTTAAAAAGTTTTTTTTTTATTAAGGTGTTCAAACTTTTAACATGTAAATGACATTGAATACTATATGTGTACCAGTGTTATTTTTGTTTTATTTATATAATATTATAGTATTTTAATATTTTGAATTAGCTTTTATTTATTATATTTGTTTTTTTTGTTTTTATTTAAGTTTCAGTAATTTTGTCTTTGGCATTTTTTTTTTAAAACTACTTTTATCTTTAAATANTTTTTATTTTTTTTTTTTTTTTTTTTTGTCATTTTAGTACTTCAACTTAAGCTTAGTTTATTTTGATTAGATTCCAAGACAGCATTTCTAATTTTCATAAGGCAATGTCTACAATGGTAGACATGTGAAACAAATTGGATTTGGGAACCACTTCCTTTTATACAACAGATGAGCATTTGCATCAGTTCAGGATAAAACCGAGGCTTGGAAATGCAAAGGAGCCCTTGAATGAGCCTGAATTAACTCCTGTGGTGCGTGCTGAGGACTTGCAGGAGGCACCACAAAGAGATTGTGTAATGAGCTAAATGATATTTGTTAATGTTTTAATGTTTTCTTTTTTCTTTTAGGCCTCTAGAGAGTTTAGAGACGCTTGGTTCGATGTTGACTCAGGTGGATGGGGTACCTGCATACCTGCCAAACTGCCTCCTACTACAAGACACAGTGAACAGGGCCAAAGAATGGCTCCAGGAAGCTGAGGATTTACAGGTTGAGTATTCTTCGCAAAATTAACTATGTTTGCATTCTGCACACTAGGGTACCATCTCGTGCCTGTTCATGTTTTTGAAGGGGAAAAATCTGTCAGTAATGTTTAATGGTAGTTGTGATTGTTTGTGCTGGCAGGTGGGTGGTCAGACTCCGGTTCTCAGCTCGCTCTCTGATATGGTTCTGAGAGCTCATGCTATTCCTGTGCGACTGGAGCCTCTGGACCAGCTGGAGGTTCTGGTATCAGAGGTGCAGTCCTGGAAAGAGTCAGCCGCAAAAACCTTCCTCGTCAAAAACTCCCCGTTTAGACTGTTGGAGGTTAGTCTGGAAATATTATATATTAAACTAATAGGAAATATTACATTTTTAAGTGGCCTTTTTTACATTTTAAATGGACGTTTCAGTTCTTATAGGGTTAGTTCACCCAAAAATGTAAATTCTGTCATTAATTACTCTCGCTCATGTCGTTCCACACCCATAAGACCTTCATTCATCTTCGGAACACAAATTAAGATATTTTTGATGAAATCCGAGAGGTATATGACTTGTCCATAGACAGCAATTTAACCACCACTTTCAAGGTCCAGAAAGGTACAAAAGACATCGTTAAAACAGTCGACGTGACTACAGTGGTTCAACCTTAATTTTATGAAGTGATGAGAATACTTTTTGTGTGCAAAAACAAAACAAAAATAATGACTTTATTTAACAGTTTGGGTGAACTAACCCTTTAAATTATAGGTTTAAAATTCTAAAAGTTGTTATATGCTTACAACTTTTAGAATTTTAAACCTATCATTTAAATGGTTAGTTCACCCAAACTGTTGAATAAAGTCGTTCTTTTTGTTTTGTAATGTCATTACTTCAATGCAACAAAAAAAAATTTAATTATTGCTTTGCTTTAATTTATGGTTACACATAATTATGTATTGTTAATCTATGATGATTATAATAATTAAATACTATTATCCCAATTATTTTCAAATAATAATTGAGCAAAATGTGTAATTTTATTTTTATTTGAATTTATTTAATTTTAATTATTAACATATCTACAAAGATTCGTGAATTCAGTGCAATTGTAAAAAAAAATATGCAAAATATAATTTCATATTTTCTGGGGTGAAATATGACCTGCAGATGTATTCACGACATTCACTCATAAAGAAACCTTGTAAAACTTTATTTTGAATAAATCGTTGTCGAGGTTATTCATGGGTCTGATCACCTGTGCAGGTCTTGTGTCCCCGATGGGAAGTGGGCAGCTCTTTGAAGAAGAAGATGAGGAAGGTGAAGGGAGAGTGTGTGTCATCAGGGAAGAAGAAGCTTGTGAAGCTGGACAGTATGAGTGATGTGGAGAGAGCACTTTCAGACAGCAAAGACTCTGCATCCGCTGTGAGTTTGCTATACGGTACATTCCAGAAATATTTGAGATGAACGAAAAGCTTCTCTTTCTCATTCACTCTCTTTTTCTCTCTTGCAGATGTTTACTCTGGCCGAGGTTCGTTTAAAAGAGTTGGAGTCGCTATGCTCTCTCCGTGCAGCTAATGAATCGAAGCTCCTGCCTACAGCAGACTGCTCTGCTCTCAAAGTGTGTGTGTGTCAGAAGCCAGCCATGGGCGCCATGCTGCAGTGCGAGCTGTGTCGAGATGCTTTCCACAGCGTGTGCGTTCGTGGGCCCTCGGATCCCCTCGACCCTGAAGCCTGGCTGTGTCCGTTATGCCTACGGTCGACTAAGCCTCCTCTGGACAAGATCCTGACACTGTTGTCATCACTGCAGCGGATCCGTGTGCGTCTCCCGGAGGGTGATGCTCTACGTTATATGGTTGAACGTGCTGTCGGCTGGCAGCGACGGGCACGAGAGGTCATAGACTCTTATGATCTCTCGCTGACCTCTCAGGATTGCAGAGTAGCTTCACCTACACAGAGACACCGGACCGCTGGGCACAACAGGAAGGTTAGACATTATTTTACACAGGCAACAGACTATTAGTGGTTTGATGTCTTGTTTCCAAAGGGCTGAGAATCCTG
>RJVU01027559.1:11591531-11652011 GCA_003731715.1 Anabarilius grahami | reverse complement strand
TTTTTTTTTTTTATCTTCAAATTCCACAAACCGTTAATTAAAATTTAAATGATTTCACTGTTATACCTTGACTATACTTTAGACATTAACTTTTTGTAGATAACTATCTAATCTGCATATATAGAATATAATTATACTGAAATCAGATATCGAATGAGTTTAATTTACAGTAAATGTTCTGCTCTTTCTACTAATAAGGAATTATTTTGCCATTATGCCTTCCAAGATCTGGTGAAAGTGCAGCCATCTAGTGGTAATTCCTATGCATGCCATTTCATACAACTGCTGCTAAAGCATCCAGCTGCAGAAGAAGCCCTTACCCTCCAAACGTACACCGATCATGCAGGCATAACATTATGACCACCTTCCTAATATTGTGTTGGTCCCCCTTTTGCTTCCAAAACAGCCCTGACCCGTCGAGGCATTGACTCCACTAGACCCCTGAAAATGTGCTGTGGTTTCTGGTACCAAGATGTTAGCAGCAGATCCTTTAAGTCCTGTAAGTTGCGAGGTGGGGCCTCCATGGATCGGACTTGTTTGTTCAGCACATCCCACAGATGCTCGATTGGATTGAGATCTGGAGAATTTGAAGTCAACACCTCAAACTCGTTGTTGTGCTCCTTAAACCGTTCCTGAACCATATTTACTTTGTGGCAGGGCGCGGTATCCTGCTGAAAGAGGCCACAGCCACCAGGGGATACCGTTTTCTATGAAAGGGTGTACATAGTCTGCAACAATGCTTAGCTAGGTGGTACATGTCAAAGTAACATCCATATGGATGGCAGGACCCAAGGTTTCCCAGCAGAACATTGCCCAAAACATCACACTGCCTCCGCAGGCTTGCCTTCTTCCCATAGTGCATCCTGGTGCCATGTGTTCCACAGGTAAGTGATGTACAAGCATCCGGGCATCCACGTGAAGTAAAAGAAAACATGATTCATCAGATCAGGTCACCTTCTTCCATTGCTCCGTGGCTCATGTGCCCACTGTTGGTGCTTTTGGTGGTGGACGGGTCAGCATGGGCACCCTGACTGGTCTGCGGCTATGCAGCCTCATACGCAACAAACTGCGATGCACTGTGTATTCTGACACCTTTCTATCAGAACCAGCATTAATTTCTTGAGCAATTTGAGCTACAGTAGCTCGTCTGTTGGATCGGACCACACGGGTCAGCCTTCGCTCCCCACATGCAATGAGTCTTGGCCGCCCATGACCCTGTCGCCGGTTCACCACTGTTCCTTCCTTGGACCACTTTTGATAGATACTGACCACTGCAGACCGGGAACACCCCACAAGAGATGCAGTTTTGGAGATGCTCTGACTCAGTTGTCTAGCCATCACAATTTGGCCCTTGTCAAACTCGCTCAAATCCTTACGCTTGCCCATTTTTCCTGCTTCTAACACATCAACTTTGAGGACAAAACGTTCACTTGCTGCCGAATATATCCCACCCACTAACAGGTGCCGTGATGAAGAGATAATCAGTGTTATTCACTTCACCTGTCAGTGGTCATAATGTTTATTAATGGTCATAACAGATTTTCTCGATTGCCAACACACTAGAACTGATTCAGTTTCCAAAACCATGCAATTCTCGAAGCACCTTTTTGAAAAAATTATATAGGCTACACAATGCAAAATAACCACAATTCACCTGTTTTCAAGTTTTAATTTTGTTCCATGTTTTCTACAAAACTCTACACAAAAATGTACAAATTTTTTACAGAAACACAAGCACATAATATTTAATATAATTAATATGATTAACTAAATCACAAGCTAAACACAATCAACAACACATTTATTCATAGCAAAATTGTTGCACCAGTCAGAACCCCAACATTTATCAAAAGCACCACTGATAAGTTCAGGCTTATGAAACAATACGTGGTGAAACAAGAAGAAGAATACCAATATCAAGGAAAAGGTGGAGGAAGGCCATCGAGAACTTTTGTGATTACTGATGTACTGTTGTATTTGAGTGAAAGAAGTATGACAGAATTCTTTAAAAAATTTCCAGTCAGTGGAAGTGGCTTGTGAGAAAAAAACGGGGTACACAACCTGTCTGACAGACAGACGCTCTCGCATTTGTGCGTGTGCGCAGGCTGCACGCGGTCACGCAAATGTGAAGGATCGCGCGGAATGCGTCTTGGCGCTCCGAGCTTGAGTTGGAGCTCGTGAAAGGCGCTCTCAGCGCGAGACACTCTGCAACCCCTTTTTATCATGGATTTAAAGGCATTTGTGAAGGGAAAATATATTATTTAAACTCGGTCAGCTGCATTCCCGCAGACTAAAACATTTTATTTGGCTAATAAACCTTAAATATTTCCAAAGAAAATGTCCAGACCAAAGGTCTTGGAGCGGCAGGGAAGCGATGACTCGGACACGGACACGGACCTGCTGCTCGCAACACTCTCACCGGAGGAAGTGGAGGAGCTCGAGCGGGAGCTCGTTTATATCGATCCCGACCCGAACGTACCGGTGGGACTCCGCCAGCGGAACCAGACGGAGAAAATACCGTCCAGAGGATATGACAGAGAGGCTATGCTTGTCTACTGCGAGCGGGAGACCAAGAAACTGATCCGGAGAGAGTTGAGCGTAGAGGTGATGCGTATATAACATCAACAGTAACAATAACAACAACAATAATTATTATTAATAATAGTAGTAGTAGTATTACATAAAGTTGTTGTCTTTATTTTTATCTTTAATAATATATCCAACTGTTAATTTTTTTGTCAATCTACAAACCCCTTAAAACTTTAAAACACAAAATTCCAAAATACAATAACAAATGGATGTATTTTTCCTATTGGGAATGGTTTGTTCTCAGTGGCCTAAGTTTAGAGGTTTGCATGCTGGGGGAATGAAGAATGAAGAGCTGACCTGTGTTCATCTGTCATTTTACAGTTTAAGATCTCATCATAGTGTGACATTTTTGTTGATCTGTGGACATAGTGAATGGCTGATAAGCACCGAGATCTATGTTAATCAGTCCGGCCTATGCCTGACATGCTGTCATGGTTGTATATGTCAACACCCGTTTTGCTGCACACACACTGGACCCTAATGGCCTATCATGTTGACATCATCTGGAAGTGATGAACTTTTTCTTTGCTTTGGAGTATTTGCCTGTGCTGCACATTTACTGAACACTTTGTACTTCCAAGTGCGAGTCAAAGATTTATTTTCCAACAACAAATCTCCAAAACACTTTTGACAAGACTAAGTTATTTCAGTGTAAACTTCTCTTGGGTAAAAATACTGAAGCATATAATTTTCCTTTACAGCCAAATGTCTTTATAAACATTTTGTATCATGGTTTAGTTTACTGTTGTCTAGTATAAACACAGTATTCTCTCTAGGGGATGGTCATTTGTAGTTGGCACTTCATATAAACTATGCAGAACTAACCTTTGACATCAAAGCTGCTGTATTCATTCACTTTTGGGTTCACCTCAATAGGATTTTCTGACAGGATGCTGTAAAAATTAGGATTGTCCAGAGTAACAGAACAGAACAGATGGTCTGGTTCTTCTGGGATGGTGTACCTTGTGTTTTTGGAGAGTGCTAGTTGTGTTTTAAACAGGTGCTAATGAAGCACTAGTAATGTGAGATGCACTCAAGGGGCCACAAACTACTTTTAAACTCTATTGAGACACTGAAGTGTTTGTTTGAAACATGTTCAGCAGGCAACAGAACACACACACACACACACAGGAACTTTGCAAGTAACTAAGTAACATTGTGCTCTTTATAATCAGCGATTCCCCTTTATAGTGTATTTTTGATCAATCCTGACTTTTGAAGATGACCTTTCTGATCTTCTGCTGTGAAGTCTTCAGGTGCGTCATTGTGTTGGCAGTGTGAATTTGCTGGCTGATAGTCACTTCCAATATATTCAGTAAAAGAGCTGTAAGAATAAAATTTATGTTCATGTTATTTTACAGTAGTCAGAAGTTAAGAGTGATGCACTTCAGCGATTTGTAAATGTGTTGACTTTAAGCTTGGCTTCAGTGAGGCTTTGGAATCGTCAAGGGCGGCATTCCAGACCTGAATGTTCCTCCCTTTGCTGCCTTATAAGGGCACATCTGAGAGTTTTAAGACTTCTTCAAACAATAGCACACAAATCTACACAGTATGTTCATTCCCTTTTAATGACCACTAAAAATAACTCACTCAGTCGAGGACTCACTGGGTCCAGCCATTCGCTGTAATTATTCTAGATATGTTTTCTTTGTTTGATGCCCCAATGTATTTAATGATAATGTTGATATTTATCTATAATTACACTGAAATGAAAGCAAATGGGAACAAATTTAGAATGTGAATACTGTGATTAAGATGTCAAAAGTCAGATCACGATTAGACAAAATCAGATATGCCAACTATCAAAAGACAAACAGCTTCTCAGATTTAATGTGCTGTGACTAATTTCTTTTGTGTTTATTGTTGAAGGGAGAGGCAAAAGGGGATGGCAGAAGGAGAGATCGACTCCGCCGGATGAGAAGCAGAGAGTTTTCCAGGTCGCAGAGTGGCGATCCTCCCGACACAGAGAGCAGAAACACAGAGAGTGAAAAAGATAAGGAGCGAGCAAGAAAAAGGGAGGATGACTTTAAAGCTTTATCTGATGAAGGAGAAAAAGCCAGAGAGAAGAAAAGGGAAGAAGAGAAGCGAGAAGGTGAGAAGACGGGTAATAAGATGGAAAGTGGAAAAGACCTTTCGAGAAAAGAGAGAGGAAGCAGCAAAACTCTAGAACTCGTATCCAAACTGCAAGAGAAAAAAGAGGATATGAAAGAAAGAGGGAGGAAGGAGGAGAAAAAAGTGAGTGAAAACTCCAAAATACAAGGTTTTGTCTCCAAGCTGCAGGGGGATAAAGATGCCGAAGACCTAAAAGTAAAAAACAATAAGGCAGATGTCAAGAAACAAGATGAAAGAAAAACTAAAACCATAGAGGAACCCAAGAACAACAGAGCAGTAGGAAGAGTAAACCTAAAAGATGTAGAAATGGTGGAGAAGAAAAGCAGAAGTAGAAATGTAGAAGAGAAGGAGAGAGAAAAGAAGGATGAGAAAAGTCATACAACCAGAGCACAGAAAGAGAAAGAAAAAGAAAAAGAACAAGTGAAACAGTCAGAAAACAATGAGGTGAAGATATCTAGCAATTCAAACCGTAACAGCTCAGGGAACTGTCATGGTGCGGATGACCGTTCTGTTACCACTGAGGAGGACGAGTCTTTTAGCGAAGATTTGGATAGTGATACTGGCTCCAGCATGTTTGACGACCTTCTAGAGCAGGTTCGCAGTGACGACCCTGAACTAACAGAAGTTAATGTAAATAATTCAGATGCCATTAAGACAGACACCCTGATACATTTTGCCGAGGGTCTTCGCAGCAACACTCACGTCAAAACCTTCTGCCTCGCAAACACGAGAGCGGATGATCATGTTGCGTTCGCCATCGCTGGAACCCTGCGAGATAACTCAACCCTGACCGGAATCAACCTCGACTCGAACCATTTGACAGGCAAAGGCATCCTGGCCATCGTCAACTCTCTTCAGCACAACAGCACGCTCATGGAGCTGAGGTTTCATAACCAGAGGCACATCTGCGGAGGGAAGACTGAGATGGAGATGGCCAAAGTCTTACGTGACAACTCTTCTATGCTGAAGTTGGGATATCATTTCGAGCTGGCTGGGCCCAGGATGACCATGACAAACATCTTGAGCCGAAACATGGATAGGAAGCGGCAGCAACGACTAGAAGCGCAAAAACTCGCCAGATTGGAAACCGACTCCACCCACAAAACCCCACGTGAAGATAAGAGCTCGGTTGAAAAAAATAAGTCTATCAACACTCAGAAGAAAGACTCTAAATTTGTTGCTAATTCAAAATTCACCTCTGCTCAGGAAACTCCCAAAGCTCCGCCCACAAAGCCACCATCTAAACCCCTCCCCTCTGAGGTAACAGGAAAGAAAACAGGGGCAACCGGAAGTCGACATGCTCCTCCTCCTCCTCCACCCCCTCCCAGCCCAGCATTAGATGTTCAGGCCCTGAGGAGGTCGCTGACCCCAATCTCTCAGAGGAAACCAGACAGCACTGCTGCTGTCCGACAGACGGACAGAAGTTCCAGAGATCAGCTCCTGGACTCTATCAGAAACTGCAGCATGAACGCTCTCAAAAAGGCAAGTGAAACGGACATCACATGTCATAGATGTTTTTATTATAGGGTTATCAAAGTGTTTTTGGGTAAAGTATTATTTTTTATCAATAGAGAAGTTACATGTGTTTGAAATATCTAAATATTATGGATCGGCCACCATATCGGTATCAGCCGATATATGTTCATTTTTAATGTTATCTTTATTGGCCCGATAAGAAAATTTGGCTGATATATTAAAGTCGATAAATAATGGCTTATTTCCATCAGCTGAGAAACTTCAGATGTGCACTGTTTGCCAGGATGGTTTTCAATTGCTTGAAATATGATTGGAATCACTTCAAAAAGGAAAATATAAGTGCAACATGTATATAAGTGCAACAGTCTGTCATATAGGCTACATAAAATTATAATGAGAACATTATAATTGTGTGCTTGGGACATGGCTTTTAATGGTGAGACTTTTTTTCTTGTATTCAGGCTCTCAAAGATTATATAAAAATTTGGATTTTGATTTATCAGCCAATATATCGTTTATCGGCTTTCAAATATAAAGAATTATCGGTTATCGGTATCGGTCAAAATTTTCATATCGGTGCATCCCTACTAAATATTATAAATGCTTTTAAATGCTTAATAATCTTCTTTTCAATCTGCCTCTCAGGTTGAGGTCCCTAAGCTGTTGAGATAGCATCTGTCCAGTGTATGTGCTTCTACCAGATTCCCCTGCAGCGCCCCATCATCACGGGGGAGTCATTGAATCATCAAAATGAGATTCCTCCTTAACTGGCTTAGACACTCTGAAATACAGATTATTGGGATTATCTGATATCTAAACATCTGAGGTGTGACACTTGAGTTTGATTTTTCCCTGGACTGACAGTTAACCAGTCAACATTCAAGCTGTGAGGGGCATCTGTTGAGGTTTAAGGACCCTCAGAGAAAAGATTTTTTCAGATAAATCAGATAGGTTATTGGAATTGGCCATTTGTTCTAAACTCCTGGTATTCTTTAAAATATTTTTTCAGACCTGTCTTGAATCATTACTCTGTCTATAATATAAGTTGAGATCTGCCTTGATGTTATGTGTTTGTTAAAGTCAGCATAAAATGCTAGTTGCAATAGTCCTTTCTTCTCTACAGTGACATATGTGAAACGTTTCTCAAAGAAGAAAAAATGTAAGGCTGAACTTGATTTTATCCATCAAGAATTGATTGGATTATTGTAGTTTGCTATTGCTGTGATCTCATGTGAGATGTCAATGCAGGGAGGGGAAGTTATTTCGATTAAAGATTACGAGGGCACACAAATAAAATAATGATATTAATGATGATGTTCGTGGATAAATACTGCAATATTTAATTTTAAAAAATGGTCAATTTTGATTTAAGGGTGACTTTAAATAGTAGGACATTTACATTTAACTACTATATTGATTATTTATGCGATATTGTGTTCAATTTCACAAGCAGATCTGTTTATGGCCATGGATTTTTGCATCTGAGTTTTTGAGAGAATCTAGTTTGAGTTTCTGTATTACAATATTTACACTGTTGTTGTTTTTTAGGGAAATTAGAACAAGCTGCTCCCTTTCACATCTGCAAACATTATCATATCCATGGGCAGCATTTTTTATTTATTTATCCCCAAATCAAGATGAAAACAAGTATAACTGCTTTTTTAAATTGTGATAAATACTCTAGATATCAGTTGAGAAGTACTGAATTAGCAATATTACCTACCTGTATATATAGTGCTGTCTGATGTGGATTTAGTCATTTGAATCATATTTGCGTTGAACCTGATTTTATGAATTTGTTTTTAGTTGGATAACCGATTGGTGAATGAACCTCCACAAATGGTTCCTGGTATTGATTAAGTTTGATTTTATGAGGAAACAGGGGGTCAAAGAGTGAAAACTATCTACATGAACCAAAGACTATAGATGCTTGAACTCAAATAATCAAATTAAATTACTTTTGTTTTTTTCTCTGCAATGAATATGTGATTAAAACTTGAAGTGTAAGCTTGTTGTATGGATAAAGAAAACACACATACCCGTTGTCTCTGTACCACAGTATCATTCAATATTTTGCAGTTCATGCATCCCACCAGGTGGAAAAAACACAACAGTTATAATAAAAAAGTTATAATACAGAATGAACAGATGATAAAAATGTAGACTACCTTTTTTAATAATTTTTTTCATTGTCATTTCTTTATAGGAGAAAACAATTGAAGACATGGTCTATATGTAGATTTTGGGGTAGATCGCAGACTTATAATTAGGCCCCTTTTTTAGAGCAAATAACAGCAATGAAAGCATTTACACAAAGAAAAAGGAAGTCATATTTATAGCTGAAAGACTGTCTCTCTTGTCCTCTGGCTTTCTTTTTCTTTTGCAACAGTCTTTGTAACAACATTAAGCTGCATAATCAAATATGTACTTGCAAATGCATCAGTTACAAAAATGTGTCAACACCACTGCTAATCGGCTTTGTTTCCTTCCTGACCCAAAGTCTGTTGTGCGTTTGCCCTCGCAGTCATACCGGTCCTACTGCTAAATTGTTATTGGTTTGTTCTTTTGCAGGTCTTTCTCTCTCTCTCTCTCTATTAAAAGCACTGTTCCTCTGTTAACTGATGGAGCAGACAAGCAAGAGACAGGAAGCAGGTTATAATGTTGTGTTATGTTGTAGTTTATTATAAAGAGGATGTCTTGCTTGAAGAGGATGATAACAAGTTAAGGAGAATGAAAACCCATCTAAAGATTCTGTCTCTTTTCATAGGTAAATACTTTTTTTGGCTTGATATATTTCAAGATGGTCTCTTCATTATTTAGAAATGGCTGTTTTAAACTGACATCTCATAGCAGACTATCAATGTTAATATAAATGTGTGTGCATTTAAAATTAAACTGAACTGATTCAGCTGTAGTTTTCTGATGACCCTCTATATTGTTGGAAAAAAGGATTGTGTAAAAAAATTCACAGTTTAACAAATAGACTGCAGTAATAAAGTGTTCTCTAGTTTTCAGTGGTGTATTGATGAAGTCTGGAGATGTTTTTGAGGGAACAGTGGGAGAAAAGGTGGAGATCAAATGTCCATATCCAGATGATTACAAATATATACCCAAGTACCTTTGTCGTCATCCATGTGGATCCGAGAATGTTTTGATTAAAAGTGCAAAGAGTGATCAGGTCGATCAGAAAGGAAGATACTCTTTGATTGATACTGTGAGTGGAAGGTTCTTTACTGTAACCATCAAAGATCTCAGACTCACAGACTCTGGTGTTTATTACTGTGGACTTGATCAATGGTTCCGTGACACATTGAATAAAGTTCATCTCTCTGTCCATTCAGGTGGGTATTTATGCAAACAGTTTGTGAATATAATATACATTTGTCTTCCTATTTAAATACTTTCACATAGCTTTACAAAATTTGTATTAAACTTGAATTCCTCTTTTTTTCTGTTTTATTTTCAGCAGCTCCAGTGTACAGACCTTCAAACACCCCTGAAAACACAATTATAACTACAACTGCATCTACATGGACAACAATACTCACCTCTGCAGTAGTTACATCCAGTAAGCAACTAATGATCCATTTTACAAGAAAAAGTTTGACTATTTATAATTTTAAAAAAAATCATACTCATATTTAGTCTGGTTAGGCTTGCTTTTGAAAAACATTTAGGAAATCAGAATGACTTCAGTAAACTTTTAATAATAATGAAATTCTATAGTTATAGTATCATAGTTGTCACATGCTGTCGTCAAGATTTTGTTTATTTAGTATTTTACACTTTCATCTTCAATGATCTTCAAAGGAGAAATTCCACCTCTTTTTATAAATCATACACTGTGATTCTCTCTTTTTCTGTCTCTCAGATAACTCTACTTCATATGAGCAGTTCTCATCAACCGTCCGATTAAATGAATCAAAAAATGGAGAATTTGTTTGTATGTATTTTATTTTGACCATTAGAATTTCTTTGTGTAACATTGTGTTCATATTACATTAATGATGACTGTCATAACCTGTTAACATTTAGCTTGATAAGCATACTGCAGAAGACTTAATAATATCATTTTGGCTTTCTCTTTTTATTTCAGTCAGCGTTATTGTGGTGTGTGCAGGTGTTCTGGTGCTGCTGGTGTTCGTGGCTTTAGTGTTTCTCCACAGGAAAAGATCAGATTCAAAGTCTAGATGTAAGACCACACACACATAAAGACTTGAGCTGATTCAAATGCCCAATAGTGAGTTGATTCAAATCAAATAATAAAAAAAGCGATCAAAAAAAGCATCTGGTTTAAAAATCAAATAGAGAACTGGTGTGACTGCAGTGGTTTAGTCATGTGATCATATCTTATTTTTTTCAGATGACTAAGTCACTTTGAATGTGTTCTACATTATGTTTCTTTTAGGTTTGAACCATCCTGTTCCTGAAAATTCAGTTCAAGTTTCGCCAGATCTCAACCGGGTATGGAAACATCTGCTCTTACACAATTTTATCCTAAAGTATCAATATCTGATTACAAACCATATTAAACAAAATACAATTGATCAACATTAGATACATTATTGCATTTGCTTAAATCTAGTGAATCCAGATTACTCTAAACATGTTGAATGTACACTAAATACACTCTGTTAAATGTACACTAAATAATTTTTGGTATGTGCTCTCCTATGTCTCTCAGACTGTAGATGATGTCTTTCACATCTACGATGAAATGTTGAACGAGTACAGCCTGGCTGGTCCAGCTAGAGATGCCAATTCTTCTGTAATATATTCCACCGTGCACCACTGTAATCCTGCACCTCAGGATGATTTTTATTCAGTCATCACACACCACTGAGGATAAATGATTAGATCAATCTCATGCTCTCTAAAAAAAACTCATACTTGAAACCTGTTGATGCGAAGTGATGCATGTGGTCAACTTGCTAAAACAGGCATGACTGCCTGCAAACATCCTGCTGTGGACATGTGCGTCAGGTCGTGACATTGAACTGACTGCTGTGTTAAATTAAAAGTGTGAATTTCCTGTGTAAGTAACAGCATTAGCTTTTGGGTTGTATATGCAAAGTTACATTTAAAAAAATCATATTGTTTGTTTATTTGTTTAACAGACTGCCTGACTGATCAAATTTTATGACTAATTATGTAATCCATGGTAAATTCATTTATATTTTTCTTACACCTCTGTGTGTTCTTGTGTCTTTGACTGATGGTGTGTATTATTATTGTGAGACTTTCTTTTGCCCCAGTGTCTGTGTTTGTATATTAAAGCTTGTTTATTGTAATCTCTCATTTTTTTCTGAGAATAAAAAGTTAAACACAGAGCCACAGAAAATAAAATAGCTAAAAGAATGGCTTTATTCTAAATCACATAAGATGTGTGTGATATCAAACCTTGTGTCATTTGTGGCTTTGACACAAAAAGGTTGTTTCACGAGTTCACTCTTACAAATAATCAGATAGAGTAAAAGTATGTGTATTTGGCGTGCTGTCCGAGGAGAGGGCTCTGAGCTTGGGATTTGGCCCGAACCCAGAGTACTCCCCCCGTATCCCTGCTGTGATAGGAACCCACTAAGAGAGGAGTCGGTGCAGAGCAGGGATGCTGAAAACTGTTGAGGAACATGTCGGCTGTGTATAGGCTTCCTCTCATGCTGATTGGATAGATCAGCCCACACTGTAAAATAACGGTAAAATGTCTGGCAGCAGAGTTTCCAGAGAAATTACAGCAAAGAACCATTTCACAATATTACATGCAAAAAATTTAAAAATACAGAGCAGACTTTACAGTCCAAATTAATTGAATTACAGTATATTACTGTTGATAGTCATTTATTAAACCGTGGAAAAACTGATAAATTATGTCAGATTACATTGATCGACGGATGAGTTCAAATAAATTCTCCTGCCCACGACTGCTCTTCGCGATTGCTTTACACTACTGTTAATCTCACGACACACAAGCGTAGCCTGAAATAAATTAAAATAACCCGCTCGCCCTTCCATCACTACGGCTCAGACCGGGGAACTGTTGTGGGCGGGACTAACGGAAAAGAAATCGGCGGCAAATTTGAATCTGCGTCGCACACGCCCCCGCACGCGCGCGCGCTCACACACACACAAAACTACGCATTTGCAATTCGATTTGGAAAAACATAAAATGTACATATCAATAAAAGATGTGTTCAGGAAATTAAGGGGAGAATAAGGCAAGGCTAATCAGCAGTTTCAAAATAAGCATATTTGCAAGATGAGGTTAAAATATTAGTAAAATAAACAATGCATAATATATAGAAGGCCTACACACGAACCTTAAAAAAAAAACTAACTTTAACCAACACATTATCTTAAATGGAAGAAGAAGAAGAAAAAACATGTTGAATGACTGTTGATTTCTGTAGTTATACATTCGTTCCCTTTTTTTCTATTTTTACAGAAAAAATCTGTAAAATATTAATCAACATTTTATGTAAAATTACACATTTTTCTGTAAAAATACAGAACATTTCTTTTAAAAATACAGAAATTTAATGTAGGCTAATACTAAAATACATGCAATTCCCTGTAAATTTAATAGTGGAAAATTAAACTACAGCAAATATCTGTAAAACAACAAGTATTTCAGTAATGACAAAACGGGAAAAATCTGTAAAAAAAAATACAGACCATTACCTGTAAATTTACATTTATTTTTAACAGTGCAGGTGAAAAAAAGTACATTTCTAATGTAGCCAACTTAAAGTGCTCTATTTTCGCAAACTAAATTTGTACTTAATTTACTAAAAAATTCTTCTTGAGTTCTTAAAATAATCTTTAGATGTTCTTAAGATTATCTCAAGAAGTAGCCTACTAAAGAAGAATTTTTTAGTAAATTAAGTACAAATTTAGTTTGCGAAAATAGAGCACTTTTTTTTCACCTGTGAGAACGCATGACTAAACAGCACTTTTAACTTTTTGTTTTGTGTTGATTTCAAATGTGTACTGTGTGATATGTTTGACTGCATCTAGTTTTTGCATATATTTGAATAAGAATTTCTGTATGAATTCTAGTCTTTTCTGTATGAATTTATTGTACTTGCTGTCACTCTCTCATTCTTCTTAACATAAAGTTTGCTTCTTTTCTGATTCTTTAAGTTGTAGTTTCACTGCTAAACGGTCATTGGATTGTCCGTTTGTTTGAAGAAGTCTCTCTCTCTCTCTCTCTCTCTCGGGGTGGGGCATCTTTCAAGTTAATCTGCAGTTGCAGAGTGAGAAACAGTAAGCAGCTTTATAATGAGATTGTTTGTTTTAATGTAATAGTTTCTTTATAAATCCTAAAGTTGTTTTGAGGTGGATATGATATGGAGAATGAAAACTTTTATGAAGATTCTGTGTCTTTTCGTAGGTAACACTCCTTTCTTTACATTTTCCATCCATTTCCATTCCATTTTCTGTTTGATAACCATACCAATCATAGATAATATTATTTATTCGGGATTACAATATGATATTTATTTAGAGAGTTATTTTAAGAGCTTTTTTGTTTAGTTGTTTGAAAATTGTTTGTATGTTGTTAAAATTTTAACGGGTCAAGTATGGCGTTATTTTACTGACAAATGTTGAGAGCAGGGGCACGTTCAAGCTCAAACCGGTGCGCAACGTTTTGCTACGGTTTCCGGGTTGAACGACATGTTTCCTGGAAACGGTGTACAACAGTGTGCAACAGGTTTGAGATACGTTTTCTCTTGTTTGGTGGGTGTGTCAGAAATGTCAGCCCAATCAGCGGCAACATGTAAGCTATATAAACCACGCGGTATTAAAGAGACAGCTCGCACAATGGATATTAATGTAACATAAAATACTATACTTATATATTTTGCTATTGTATTGTGAAGTGACACTTTAATAAACTTTTCTAGACTCCTCTGATTATATAATGGTAAATATTACAATACCATATCACAACAGTGACCAGCAATAATGATAAGCCTAATAATCACAATAAAAATAATATAGATCATAACACAGGGATAAAGAATATATAGATAAAGAAGTGGATTATCCTTGACCTGAAATGTTTGTCTTTTCATCCTGAAATGCGAGGCAAGTTGTATCACAATAATTAGAAGTTTCCACAAATCCCTTCACTCGATTGGGATGTTCTCTTTTATTCTGGACGGCAAGGACAGTGACTATAATATTGAGCGTATTTTGCAGTATTAAACACGTATACATGTTTAATACTGCAAAATACGCTCAATGTTACAGTCACTGCCCTTGCCGTCCAGAATAAAACATTTCAGTCGAGTGAAGGGATTTGTGGAAACTGGTTCCTAATTATTGTGATCCAACATTTATCTTTATGTTTATGAAAGTTTATGAAAGTATCACTCCACAATACAATAGCAAAATATATAAGTATAGTATTTTTATGTTACATTAATCAGTATCTAGCACACCTTCCGGAAAGAATATGGACCAGAAGACATTGCAGTTACTAAATGATATTTAGACAGACTTAAAGAAGTTCCAGATCTATACTTGTGCTCTTATTATTTAAGTTATTTTGCCATTAATATAAATAAACGTGCAATCAATATACTTGCTCTTGTGAATTTATTTTGATGTTAATGACATTTACGAGCTGTTTCTTTAATACTGCTTGGTTTATATGCATGTGGATGCTGATTGGGCTAACATTTTTGACACACCCACCAAACAAGAGAAAACATATCTCAAACCTGTTGTAGGAAACATGTCGTTCAACACAGAAACCGTAGCGAAACGTTGCGCACCGGTTTGAGCTTGAACGTGCCCCACATTATTGTGACGCAAGAGCACATCAATGTATTGCGCGAGCGCAAATCTCCCTGCTCGCGCGCGGATTTCCTTTGCTCTCGCACAATTTAAAACTGGACGCGCTCTCTCAAATATACAGTGTTCTCTTATGAACTGCCTCTCCTCTCGCTCAGATATTGCGTGTGCGCGCTCAAACTGCACCTGTGTGCTCGCCACAGTCTATGGTGCTCGCGAATCTCTCCGTGCTCTTGCAGAAATTAATTTGCTTCTGGATTAAACGCTGTCAAAAGTTATCAACCAATCAGAAGAGACGAATTATCTATGAAAATGCTACGTGGAATCTTATTGGCTGAGAGTGAACTGGAATTCTTTTGACAAAGATGGATATTTAATTTCTTTACAATTTAATAATATTAATCAAATGTAACCTAGTCTAACTGCATCACATTATAGACAAACAATCTACGTGTTTATCTAAACAAACAAACAAAAGTTTCTAAAAGTTATTGTGGTCGTATGTTTTGTGTCTTGTTGAAATTTATATTAAAAAAATAGGTAACATTTTACAATTTTACAACTTTTGATTTTAATAATGTATTAGTAAATGTTGAAATTAACATTAACAAAGATTAATAAATGCTTTAGAAGTGCAGTTCATTATTAGTTCATGTTAACTAATGCAGTTAAATAATGTTAAAGGGATAGTTCAAGCAAAAATGAAAATTTGATGTTTATCTGCTTACCCCCAGCGCATCCAAGATGTAGGTGACTTTGTTTCTGCAGTAGAAGACAAATGATGATTTTTAACACCAACCATTGCCGTCTGTCAGTCAAATAATGTGAGTGAATGGGAACTCGATCAATAAGAGTAAAAAAAACTTGCTTAGACAAATCCAAATTAAACCCTGCGGCTCGTGACGACACATTGATGTCCTAAAACACGAAACGATCGGTTTGTATGAGAAACCGAACAGTATTTATATAATTTTTTACCTCTAATACTATGTCCAACTGCGTTCAGCACTCGCTTAGTGAGGTCTGATCACGCTCTGACAACGGAAGTGATGTCTCGCGCTTATACTTCAATGAGTGCTAGACATTACTGCTGTTGTCAGAGCGCGATCAGACCTCACTAAGCGAGTGCTGAACGCAGTTGGACATAGTGGTGTATTAGAGGTAAAAAATGATTTAAATATACTGTTCGGTTTCTAGCACAAACCGATCGTTTCGTGTCTTAGGACATCAATGTGTCGTCACGAGCCGCAGGGTTTAATTTGGATTTGTCTATGCACGTTTTTTCAACTCTTATTGTTCGAGTTCCCATTGAAACGCATTATACGGCTGACAGACGGCAGCGGTTGGAGTTAAAAATCATCATTTGTGTTCTACTGAAGAAACAAAGTCACCTACATCTTGGATGCGCTGGGGGTAAGCAGATAAACATCAAATTTTCATTTTTGGGTGAACTATCCCTTTAATGAAACCTTATTGTAAAGTATTACCAAAAAATATCTTCTGATTTAAGACAGAACAAGATCAGGGTCAGATCATCATTCCCTAAATACTTAAAATGTGGAGATCAAATATACGAGCTCATTTGTTTTGAGGTCTGGTAAAACATAACAAAAAAGCTCTTATGTATGCACGATTAATCAAAAGAACGCGATCTTATTCCTAAATGACAACGATTCAGTTATGTCAATTAAACCTTTGAAATTACGATCATACCAGAATATTTAAACCTGCTTTTGCATTGCCGCTGAAAGCAGTGGTCATGTAAGCTATATGCTTTAAACAAAAACAGATTTGCGCTCGCGCATTACATTGATGTGCTCTCGCGTCACAATAATGTGCTCTCGACATTTGTCAGTAAAATAAACGTTTTCAAAGTGTAATTTCTCTGCAGGTCTCTGTTTAACTCAACTGAGAATTTTTACTGTGTTTTTTTCTAGTTTTCAGTGGTGTATTGATGAAGTCTGGAGATGTTTTTGAGGGAACAGTGGGTGAAAAGGTGGAGATCAAATGTCCATATCCAGATGATTACAAATATACACCCAAGTACCTTTGTCGTCATCCATGTGGATCAGAGAATGTTTTGATTAAAAGTGCAAAGAGTGATCAGGTCGATCAGAAAGGAAGATACTCTTTGATTGATACTGTGAGTAGAAGGTTCTTTACTGTAACCATCAAAGATCTCAGACTCACAGACTCTGGTGTTTATTACTGTGGACTTGATCAATGGTTCCGTGACACATTGAATACAGTTAATCTCTCTGTCCGTNTTTGAGGGAACAGTGGGAGAAAAGGTGGAGATCAAATGTCCATATCCAGATGATTACAAATATACACCCAAGTACCTTTGTCGTCATCCATGTGGATCAGAGAATGTTTTGATTAAAAGTGCAAAGAGTGATCAGGTCGATCAGAAAGGAAGATACTCTTTGATTGATACTGTGAGTGGAAGGTTCTTTACTGTAATCATCAAAGATCTCAGACTCACAGACTCTGGTGTTTATTACTGTGGACTTGATCAATGGTTCCGTGACACATTGAATACAGTTAATCTCTCTGTCCATTCAGGTGGGTATTTATGCAAACAGTTTGTGAATATAATATACATTTGTCTTCCTATTTAAATAATTTCACATAGCTTTACAACATGTTTATTAAACTTGAATTCCTCTTTTTTTCTGTATTATTTTCAGCAGCTCCAGTGTACAGACCTTCTAACACCCCTGAAAACACAATTATAACTACAACTGCATCTACATGGACAACAACACTCACCTCTTCAGGTAAAAGTTCATCCGGTCAGCAAAAAAGAGATACTGTTGACCCATCAAGACATTTAATGACATTTCATCTAAAATCACTAGTATTGTAATGTGAAAAATTCTGTACTACTTGATTCATTTTGAGTTTTAAAAAGAGTAAAGGTTGTTCTTAAACAATAAAAAAAATCTGACTCTATTTACAAGCAATACTGTAATTTTGTCTCTCGTAGATAATTCTCACTCATATGAACTGTTACCAACAGTCCCATCGTCAGGTTCCACTCCTTTAATCAACAGCTCTGGTAACTCTTTTTTTTTATATATTCATTGTTGCTCTTAGTATTCTTACAATAACAGTAATATAACGGTAATTTATTTGTTTTTGTCCTTACACTAGCTTACTGGTCACGACACACATATTGCAGCAACATGAAATAGTATAGTGATTATATAATCTTGTTCTTTTTATTCCTGTAGATGTGACTGCGGTTTGTGCAGGTGTTTTGTCACTCCTCGTTTTCTGGATTCTTGTGCCTTTAGTGTTTATCTACAGGAAAAAATCAGATGCAAAGTTTAGATGTAAGATCACACACACTTTAAGACTTCAACTGCAACAATGTAATAATAATAATAATAGAGAGTTAATAGTAATGAAAGTCTTTTTAAATAACCTCAAGGATTAATATGCCATGTTTATGATGCTTCCAAACTTAAGTGATAATATCTCATATTCCTCTGGTCTGTTATTTTAAGTCAATAATGAAATCTAACATTATTTGTATTATTCACATGTTGATGCTTTGAAACCTCACACCATTGAAAATACAGTTCAAGATCCAGCAGAATTCAAACAGGTATGGAAACCTCTCTGAATTATTTATCAAAAGAAAAAATAAATGAAAAATAATCAGCACTGCATTCGAGTAAATTTGAGTTATTGCTTTGAGAGTCGTGAGGTTAAATGTCTTGAATATATACTCACTAGAATCTTTAATGTATATGGACTCCTGTTGTTCTATTTTTCTCTGTCAGATTGTGGGCGATGTCTGTCACCCCTGTGAAGAAACGAAAGTAGTGTATATTTTGGATGATCCACCTAAAAGAGACAGTTCTTCATTTAGGCCTACTTCATATTCATCTGTACATTACTGTGATCACATGACTTAAGAACAGGGTCATTCTGAAATGTTACATTGAATATTTACTATTCTCCATGTTTGGCCCTATTTAATCTCATGAGCAGAAGCATATTCATCGCTTCTCACTTTTTATCTCTATGATAATGACATAATTTCTTTAATTGTTTCAATAAAAACAATAAATTATATTGTTTGCAGCCATCCTTAAGTCTGATGACCAGTCGTTATGAATGGTAGTTCACCATTTCCAGGTGGCACATCAGGCTCTCTGCTGTTGTTTAGTTTTGACACTGTTTGCAGAGCATTTGTGGTGCATGTGGTCAAAGAATGGAACATTTTGCAAATGTTCATGCCTATGGGTTGCAAACCAAATAAGCGACTACCCCTTCCTTGACTTTGACCTACGAATATCTGTGTGGTCGCTCATAGCCTAATTTAGTATGGCTAAATGTTATAGCCTATGTTAAATATTAAGAGCATTGAATCGCCAATTTGGTGATTCTGCATGAACCCCAGTTCCAGGATTAGAAGAATATTTCTTCAGCTGTACTGTTCACCTTTGTAGTTCTGTCGTCATTTGCTCACCCTTGTGTTGTTTCAAACCTGTATGAGTTTTTCTTTCTTCTGTTAAACAAAAAAGGAGACATTTTGAAGAATGTTGGTAACAAACAGTTGAGGGTAGCCATTGACCTCCATAGTAGGAAAAAAAAAATACTGCCTGGTTACCAACATTCTTTAAAATATCTTCTTTTGTGTTCAACAGAAGAAAGAAACTCATACAGGTTTGAAACAACATAAATGTGAGCAAATGATGACAGATTTTTCCTTTTTTTGGGGGTGAACTATCCCTTTAATATTGTCAGATTTTTCGCGCATGCTCAGTAAAATGTTTTAGAGACATTTTAGAAACCATTGTTCAAAATTAATTAAAAAAAGGATTTTTAAAGATGACTTAATATTGATTTTACTCACAGAGCAATTTGTATCATATTAAATATTTTATAATTATATCTTAAGTAACTGAAAGTACCTTTCATAAACGCTGGATCTTTAACCCGTTCGTGGCTGTGTCAGGCCAGCATTCCGCGCGCTGCAGTGACGTTTGCATCCGCGAGCGTGACGGGAATCTGTCTGTGATTGCGCGACAGTGTTAACCTGCATGCTACTCGAGCTGTGGGACACGGTGAGTGAACTGTTAACGAACCCCGAAACACCGCAACCGGCACGGACAGTTACTTACTAGAACTGTACAGCGAGTCCCGGGTTTTGGAGCGAAGTCGCTGAACAAAACCTCGCGTAACGAATATGCTAACGTGCTAGCGTGAGCTAATGAGGCTCAGGCCGGGTTACTGAGCAGAATTAACCCGCACAGCAGCGCCGCTGCCCCGTGGAATTCATAGGAAACAGCGCTGCGTTTACAGGCCGCGGTCTTTCCTGCGAGCAGACGAAAACATACACACATCTGTCTGCCTGTTAACGGTGAAATATTTGATCTCTGCGTGTTATATGTCACTACTATGTGATTGTTAAGAAATTAAACTCTGTGAGTTTGTTCGTGCTGCGTTTTGAAGCACATAAACTCCTAGTGTACATGCAATCTTATGTACATGTACATTCGACAAGTGACCAAAATGACATTACAGCTGTTATTGTAAAGGAATGTTTCATGCAGTCTGGGTCCTACAGCAATAGAAGAGCTGCCTTCTGTGACATGTTAAGATAACAAAACAGTCTTGGTGACACTATAATGTTATTCAGTGGAGTGGAGACATTTGACATAGGTTATTTCACATGTACACCTGTTGCAGTTCTGTCTGTATAGTTATTTGGTTTAATCTGTTAAGGTATAGGAACTGAGTCCGATTAGACTAGACTTATAATTTACTGGTCTGAAGAATATGCGATGGCACAAGTCTTGTTTATGCCTTTTTACTGCTTATAGTGATTCACACTGAAGGGTGTACATTTGGAGATTTTTAAGGGTGTTTTCACACCTAGCTCGTTTAACCATTTCAAACACTCTCACAATCGGACCCACAAACGAACCGTACTCAGACCACCTCTGGAGATTCACTTTTGGGTCCTTTTAGGGGGGTCTGAGATCACTTGGTTTGTTCACATATACACGCTGAACCGCTCCGAGGACATTTGAAAGGGTTAAACGAACTAGGTGTGAAAGTGAACTGGGTTTGGTTCTTTTAAAACAAACTATATGTGAAAACACCCTAAATTACACACATGGTTTTTCCTTGTTTTGATTTTTCTAGAAGTTATTCACAGCTGTTGAAAAGATTGATTTCTCTGCACAAACAAACCTCAATGGTCATTTATCACCTGCCAGTAACTGATCTGCTTATTTACAGAGCAAGATGGGATTTTAAGACAAGTTTTTCTGTTTATCCATATGATGTTCGGCATAAAGCCTGTAGAGGAGAAAAGGCGATCACAATTACCATTTCATGCTGTCTTTTTTACTTTCCTTAATATTCGAAATGTTTTAATTTAGCCTCTTTTTCTAGATTGAATTGCTTCAGGCTGAATGAAATGGTGCATTAACATGGCATCAGTTGGATCTGCATGCAGTAGATAAGCTGTTTGTTTGGTCATTTGGGTGCATTTGCATCCTTGATTACAGTGGAATTTAAAGTGCACTCTGAATGATCTCAAATTGCCCTGTATAACATTTGCTGGGAATGTGCACGGCTGTAGTGATGGTGTTTTAAAGGACATTAAATTAAAGTTGCAATTTATCAAAGAGTGTTTTACCACACAACTAAAGCATGCTAATTAAAGTCGGCATAAAATGGAAGTTGCAATCATGTTTTCTTCCTTATTGTGACATACCTCGGCAAAATGGCTTCTCAAACTAGTAAAATTGTAGAGCAGGACGGGTTGATTTGAATCGTCACATATTTTAATCGATTTTCAACCGGTTCGAGGTGCATCGTTACATCCCTATGTATAATGTGTGTGCATAAATAGTTTATAATAAAATTTTCCCCAAAAATATTGCATCACTGACAAAAATCTAGATAAAAAGAAGAGAAGGGGATGATAATGGTTTGACAGTAGTAATCAGTTTATGAAAAAGTGGTGTAAATATGGCTAACATTCATCTGGTAACCTCTGTGCTAACCGCGTCAGAAAACCAAAAGCCTATTGAGTGCTTCAAACTGCACTGATAAGTGATTTGAGTGTGTGTGTGTGCTATGATTTAATCTTACAGGCCTCAGCATGCGTGAATATAAGCTTGTGGTCCTGGGCTCTGGAGGTGTGGGGAAGTCTGCATTGGTAAGTTCAGCATTATTTAAGTGTACACATTGTTGTATTATATATGGGCATTTTATACCGTTTATAACTGTATTTTGTAGTGGTTTTCTCTTGGGTCTATAGTATTTATTTGGATTGAATTAAATTCTGGTCTTTTCTCTCACAGACAGTCCAGTTTGTGCAGGGAATATTTGTTGAAAAATATGACCCCACAATAGAAGACTCATATAGAAAGGTAAGGAACCCTATTTGGTATAGCTGAAGTGGCATAGCTGAACTAATATACTCTATATAGGAATATACATTAACACAGTACTTGACACCTTCTTTTTTTAGCAAGTCGAGGTTGATGGGCAGCAATGTATGCTAGAGATCCTGGATACTGCAGGCACAGTGAGTTCAATATGATGCATGAAGTGTTCTGGCCAATTAGTTAATTAGTCTTCTATGCGAACTCAATAGATTATTGATTATTTGCTTACAGGAGCAGTTCACAGCGATGAGGGACCTGTACATGAAGAATGGTCAGGGTTTCGCTCTGGTTTACTCCATCACAGCACAGTCCACCTTCAACGACCTGCAGGACCTACGGGAGCAGATTTTGAGGGTGAAGGACACAGAGGATGTGAGTCACTTTGCATTCTAATGAATTATTAATATTATTATTATTATTTGTGGTGCTTGCTTTGCAAATCATCATTTTTTTAATGTTATCTTTTTTATTTTTTGTATTTTATAAAAAACAAAAAAACAAAAAAAAACATGACCCTGACAGCCCAGCTAATGTCAGCCATAGGAACATTTAACCAGAAAAGGCAAAGACAAAAAAAGTACAACATTATTTTTATTTTACTGAGACCACAAGAGCTCAGAGACATGCATGAAATTTGCAGAAGCTGCCTTCACACTGTGGCACACCACGCTACTTTACCAGAGCACCCACACATTCTGTATTTAAAGCTCTTTGCTTGTTAGAGGTTTTCCATTTCGGTTATTTATGCAAGTTACATGAACAAATTAAACATTAACCAGATTTTAAAAAATATTTTTGGTCTCTTATGCTCACCTAGGCTTCATTTACTTGATCAAAAATACAGTAAAAACCTAATTTTGTGAAATATTGTTGCAATTTGCTATTTTTATATACAGCAGCCATTACTCCAGTCCTCATTGTCACATGATCCTTCAGAAATCATTCTAATATGCTGAATGATTATCAATGTTGAAAACATTTGTGCTGCTTAAAGGTGCTGTATGTGATTTCTTAAATTCGTTGTTGAACACTGTTGATATTTGAAATAACCCAAACAAACCCACCCCTCTCTTCATTGCTCCGCCTCAAAAACTCACACTCCAATACTAACCACCCTGCTCCGAGTCAGTTTCAAACCCCGGCCCGATCGCTGCTGGCATGCGAGGCGAGTGCACTAACAATGATGCTTAACACCCCATTCTCTAGCGGGCGTCAGTGTGCAGTAGTTTAACTGCAAAACTCTCACTATCTGGCCACTGTTACACATGTAATGCGAGTGGATGCCTGTTTATCACAGCTGACGTGCTTCACGAAAAATAAAGCGCAGTTAAAGGGATAGTTCACCCAAAAATGAAAATGTGATGTTTATCTGCTTACCCCGAGCACATCCAAGATGTAGGTGACTTTGTTTCTTCAGTAGAACACAAGTTATGATTTTTAACTCCAAACGTGTGGGTCAATGGGAACTTCTTTTATAAGAGTAAATAAAACTTGCACAAAAAAATCCAAATTAAACCCTGCGGCCCGTGACGACACATTGATGTCCTAAGACACGACACGATCGGTTTGTATGAGAAACCGAACAGTATTTATATAATTTACCTCTAATACACCACTATGTTCAACTGCGTTCAGCATTCACTTAGTGAGGTATTCACTCATTGAAGTATAAGCACGAGACATCACTTTCTTTGTCAGAGCGCGATCAGACCTCACTAAGCGAATGCTGAACGCAGTTGAACATAGTGGTGTATTAGAGGTAAAAATTTATATAAATACTGTTCGGTTTCTAGCACAAACCGATCGTTTCGTGTCTTAGGACATCAATGTGTCGTCACGAGCCGCAGGGTTTAATTTGGATTTGTCTATGCAGGTTTTATTTAGAAGAAAATTTTAAGAGCATTTATTTAAAATAGAAATATTTTGTAGCATTACAAATGTATTTACTGACACTTTTGATCAATTTAATGTGGCATTGCTGAATAAAATTATTAATTTCTCAAAACAAAACATTTGAACAGTAGTGTGTGTGTGTGTGTATATATATATGAATTAATGTAACACAAGTGCTGCTGTACATGGGACATGTTTTGTGCTTCGACTGATGTTTGCAGTCCATGCTATTTTAAGATCAGTTAATTTTCTTTGAACTGTTAGTGAGTGTGATTTCTTTTAAACCAAACACAGTTTACACACTCATCGGATTGCTCTCCTTTTTTGTGTCTAGGTGCCAATGATCTTAGTTGGAAATAAGTGTGATTTAGAGGATGAGAGGGTGGTTGGGAAAGAGCAGGGTCAGAATCTTGCTCGTCAATGGAGTAATTGTGCCTTTCTAGAATCTTCTGCCAAATCAAAGATCAATGTCAACGAGGTGAGTCACAGTTCACCACACTTTATCCAGAGCAAGATAAAATAGAAAAAAAAAATGCACTTGTACCAAGTACACAGACAGTTCTCTAATAAAAATCTTTTGTGTGTATGTCAGATCTTTTATGACCTGGTAAGACAGATAAACAGAAAGACGCCGGTGGAGAAGAAGAGAGCAAAAAAGAAGTCAAATTGCATCCTGCTGTAACACACCTGCATCACTGCAGCAGCTCTGAGCCAGGTAGTCAATCAGAAATTCATTAGGAATCCGTACATGCACCATTAAGGACTCTTCATCCATGATCAGTGATAAAGATTTCACCCTGTGTGGTTTGCATCAGGGATGTCTACTAGGAATGCACAATATACCAGTTTTTACATGATACAGCTGATTTTAAAAAAATGTTTTGGTCATTTATCTATATTGGTTGAATCCAAACCTCTTGTCGATCCAAACCCGTAGGACTGTCATTCATCTTCGGAACACAAATGATTTTTTTGATGAAATCTGTGATTTCTGTCCCTCCATTGACACAACTGATGCTTTTTTTACGCTTCAAAAAGTTTACAAAGAGATCGTAAAAACTCCAAATCTTCTAAAGAGACTCAATCGATTTATATGATGAACAGATTGAATTTAGGCTTTTATTCACATATAAACATTGATCAGTGAACACAAACAGAAGCTCAACTGAACCTGCCTTCTTGCACATCAAGCGAACATGCTTGAGCTTCTGTTTACCACAACTGATGTGTGAGTTGATGAATGTTTAAAAGTTAATAAAAGCCTAAATTAAATCTGTTCATCATAAAGCAATCAAGTCTCTTCGTAACATTTAGGTTGCACCACTGTAGAAACATGGACTATTTTAATGATGTCTTTACTACCTCTCTGGGCCTTGAAATTGGTTATGACTCCGCTGTGTATAGGGAGGTCAGAAGGTCTCGGATTTCATCAAAAATAAATTAGTGTTCTGAAGATGAACACAAAGATGAAAGGTCTTAGGTTTTTGGAACGTCATGACGGTAAGTAATTAATGACAGAAATTTCATTTTTGGGTGAACTAACACTTTAATGGTGTTTGTTGCATCCTGTTGCACCATTAAAAAAACAGCACCACCTGCTGGAGCTCAATCATTTCTGCATTTGGGGCAAAACTTGTATCTGTTTTTATGCTGAACTTACTTTTTGGTTTAGCAGCTTGGTGAAGGGGTTGATTGAGACAGATGTCATGATTCTTTTTTTCCTTCTCTCTCTTTTTCAGATTGCCGAAATGAAGAACTGTTGCCCAGCTGGCCAACATTCCAGTTCCTCTCTACAGTTATTGGCCAAACAATCAATAAGGCAGAACACCACAAACTCCTCAACTAAAACACAGACTTGACAGAAAAAGAGAGATGCAACCTCTGCCTTTTCTTCCAGAACAGTCTTGAAAATGTTCTCCCCCCCCCTGCTCTTTGCTTACAGTTTTTTTCTGAAGGAGATTCTACAATGAGGATCTGTGTCAGGAACAGAAGCTCTGTCTGTGATATGGCAAAGGGGGGTTAGACAGTCTGGGAGAGGGTTCAGGACTTTCTTAATGCCTACAGAAAGAATGGGGACATTTCAAAACATGTTCATGTTTATAAAATGATCAGAATTTTTTCCCCCCCATCACGTTTGGACTATGAATAATCATTTGTACAGAGAAACAGCTGTGTCCTTCATTCATCAAAATATTTTTTCCTGAGTGACTTAGACTCTTCTTTTCATCTAAAGAAATTGTGGAAAATTTAAAATGTCATTTTTTCTTTAGGGTGGTTAGGTTGAAATAAGAAATTTGGATCTGTCTATCTGGAAGGTAAAGATATATTGTAGCCACTGCATTTTTTTTCACAATCAACGCTACGTTAATTTTCCAGCTTTTAAAGATAATTAAATTTTAGTATTTTTTCTTCCCTTTATTTTCTTGGTGATATATTGCGGTAGGCTGTAGCTCAGTCTGGAATAAATATCAACCGTTTTGTGCCTGAGCAGGAGAAGGATGAAATCAGATCCATAATGCCGAGATGACTTCTCCTCCGATAACCGCTAAACCAATAATCGATAGTCAGTCCTTGACACTTCATTTGCCAAGTTAACTCAGTCTTGATGTGTCAAATATTTCATTCTAGTTTTTTTTTCCTTTTTTTTTCTTCTGCTCCATGGTTTAGTTGAGCATTTTAAGCAAAGTGTCTGGCTGGCTTTTTTATTTTTTTTGAAGTAATGTGTGCTTTGATTTTTTTTTTTTGGAAATTGATTTAAATAAATGTATTTCATATTGATGTAGTGTTTTATGTGCATTTATAGATTGCCATTCTTCACCAACATAGACCATTGCAGAGATGCTTGTTAGCAGTTTTCTTTCAGCATGGCTCCCTTTATGTACTGTATATAAAGACACTGCACTAACACGTAAATAATTCCACTTATCTTACAGTTTTATACAAAGCAATGCAACATAAGTGATTCATACTTGCTGCACAACAGATTACATGTTGTATTAAATGCAGAAAACAGCACAAGTGTTTCTTAATTCATAAAGAGTAATGTGAGGAAATGAAAAAGGTCATGATAAAGGCAGACATTCCTGATGTAAGACTTCATGGAATTTCCTGTTCCCTTTTAAAATGTACTCATACAGGAATTAGTTTTTTTTCATATTTATTTAAAAAACATCCCACGTTACAGCATGTATTGAATAGTTCTCAGGACGGGTAAAGAGATCATTGCGGGACTCACAGCCATATGTTTTATATATCTATTACAGATGACAGAACATTAAGGTGCTGATAAAACAGGCAGGTATTTGCATTTGTTTAGCATCATTGCATAGTTTTTCTGTCCAACACAAAACGGTTTTATACCCGCAAAGCTTTTTTTTAAAATAAGAATGCAAGACAGTTGTGCAAAAAAAAATGCACCAATCAGGACTTTTTCTCAGTGATTGACAGTTAGCCATCCTCCTAAACCTAAAGAGATGGAAACAAACATCAGCAGAAGCAGCATTGAGACTCATGGGACCTCACAGAAACAGTAGCTTTTTGATGCCAACACAATGTGGCTTAATATTTTTCTGTTTTCTTTGCTCTGCCATGCTTATGTCTCCAACACACAAAAACACATCCAAGAAGTGTTTACCTAATATATCTTTGGAATTAATAGCTTCTTGAGTGCTTCTCCTCTCACTTGAGGGAGAAGGACAATCTTACCTACATTTTTTTACTTTAAAGGGTTAGTTCACCCAAAAATGCAATTTTATTGGCCGTCACTGTTCATGTGAGCACCACGCCGCAATACACCCATTACTGTGCCGGCGTTCGGACGTAAACACGGAAGCGCTGCGCTGCGTCAACTGCGTCGGAGACTGACAGGGTAGAGAAGAGATTGTTGAATAAAGTCCTTATTTTTATGTTTTTGCACAAAAATGATTCTCGTCGCTTCATGACATTAAGGTTGAACCACTGTAGTCACGTTGACTATTTTAACAATGTCGTTACTACTTTTCTGGACCTTAAATGATGGTAATAACATTGCTTTCTATGGGAGATAAAAAAGAAAAACCTCTTGGATTTCATCAAAAATATATAATTTGTGTTCTGAAGATGAATGAAGGTCTTACGGGTTTGGAACGATACGAAGGTGAGTACTTAATGACAGAAATGTCAATTTTGGGTGAACTAACCCTTTAATTGCTCAGAAACTCATGTGCCCTTTAAGTTTAGTTGGAAATATCATAATTATGAGTTCCAAGCACATGAATGACTGAGAAAGAGTCATATTTACAAGTGGGAAACTCTGAATTTGAGATACATGAGTTGCCGAGTTGTGATGATGGAATGGGTGTGACGCAATCGTCGAAACAGATCTATAACACAGATATGACATATCCTCTCTATATAGAGAGATCAGTGAGCGGAAAGCAAATCTGTAGCAAATGATTTATCACTCAACTTTCAGGGTTTGCTTCACATTTGTGATACAAAGAATAAATTATAAAAATTAATTAATTTTGAATTCAGATGCTGTTATTTGGGTTTATTGTTTACAGTAAAATGTTTTAGTTTTGTTTAGACTACTTCAGTATGTTTCCGACTTGAATGCGTGACATCGTAATAATGAACACCCTACTCGGAGGAACAAGTTTCCCAGTTGCACTTGAAGGCAACATCATGTTGAACAATATTTTGCTTTTACAACAATTATGATCATAAAGTCCACTAATTGTGTCTAACAACCACTAATAATATTTGTAACAGTCTCTTCCATATAGAGTTAAATCAGTCATTTAAACCCACACGGCTGAGCTGTAATCATACACAGGTGGTGTATGATTCAAACCCTCTAAGCCCCGATAGGCCTCTTGCTGAGTGGGCGTGGTTTTCTTCTTCAATCCCCTTGTTCTCACCCAGAATGGCTTGCTGACATCTGATTTTGGCTTTCTGTATGCGATCTTTGGTTGTTTACATAAATCCATCTCTTCGCTTTCTTGGTGGTGCCGTGGTCGAACGCGGCGTAGCACCCGTTTGAAGATGCTAGTAGTTAGCGAGAGTTTCCTGGAGAGATCTTGAGAGTGACTGCTAGATGATGACTCCAAAACTGTGTCTTTGAGCCTTGAGTTATTCTGCTCCTCACCTTCAGTCTGGCGTCCAACATCCGGCAGATCCAGCCAGTTCCCAACCAAATCAGCAAAAACATTGTCTCCCAGCACCAATGGCTGTCTGTTTCTGCTGTGGTTCATCAGTGAGGCTGTCCAATCGCTGGAGTCGTCAATATCGTAGGAGAAATGGCTGTTGGTTGTGTCTTCCTGAGAGGAAAAAGAGGAAGAAGTGCTTAGACTTCCTCTGTGAACTGTCTTGGGTTTGTGTATCCTGGGAATAGGGCGGTTCTCTGCTGGAGAGCTAGTGAGGAACAAAGATGGTTTCATAGTAAGCTCAGTCTTGAAACATTCTTGTGAAAGAATTTCTTCTGTATTCCGCGTTCGGTCCAGGTGGGTTTTTCTTGAACTGTGATTTATCTGATTGAGCATCGAGCTGGTGTATGGAGAGGCCTGGCTGGTTTTGCTAGAGAACTCCAGCTCCTCCAACGCAGTCTGGACCTGCAAGAGTTTGAGCTCCTGGAGAGCACCGACCACAGAATTCATCTGAGCGTGGAGACACTCATCTGACTGCCACAAAGAATCCTATAATGAGAAAGGCAAGAAAGCAAGAGAGCAATTACTACGACATAATGAGGCAACTGTAAATGAATTCTGTTGTGACTCATGAATAACACTGACTTCAGAGTAATTATCAAAAATCAATATTACACCAAACTGTCTGCAATTTCTGCCCAGTGTGACTTAACTGATACCTGGCTCAGCATCTGCTGAAGAGAATGCCGATGTTTATGAATGAATTGCTTACTGGGAGCATTGAGGAATTCTTTTCTGTAAAGCTGCTTTTATACACTAATGTCACTTCTGATCAATTGAATGCATTGTTGCTGAACAGAAATATTTCTTTTTAAAAGAGAGAGAGAGAGAGAGACCCCAAACTTTAACAGTAAAGATTTTTACATTGTTATTAAAAAAATGTAAGCTTTCAATTCATCAAAGCAGCCTGAAAGAAACGTATTCCACAAAAATATTAAGCAGCACAACAGTTTTCAACATTGATAATAATAGAAAATGTATTTTAATAAAAGAAAAATGCATTTTAAAATATAATAAAGTAGAATAC
The DNA here is from genome assembly GCA_003731715.1 of Anabarilius grahami. NCBI lineage: Eukaryota > Metazoa > Chordata > Actinopteri > Cypriniformes > Xenocyprididae > Anabarilius > Anabarilius grahami. The sequence goes on along the minus strand of RJVU01027559.1, from coordinate 11,621,511 downwards.
AGTTATTTTAAATGAATAATGTTCACAATATTACTGTTTTACTGTATTTTTGACAAAATAAATGAAGCCTTGGTGAGCAGAGGAAACTTCTTTCAAAAACATTAAAAATTCCCAAACTTTAGAACGGTAGTTTATATATATTGTGAAAAGCTCTGTACAAAAGTCGCATGTATAAATTAAGGATAAAAATGTTAGGATAAAATAATAATTATGTTTCAATTTTATTGCATTTTTATTTTGTTTATTTTTTATTATTTTTTTTAGACAAATGTGAATATATATGTTCCATGATCTTGACAAAAAGGCATAATGTATGTCTTTAAAGATCATTAATCTAAAAATGGAGACTAAAAATTCTGACAAAAAAGAAAATGCTTATATTTATATTTTTGATATTCCCTATACTGTATATGGCCTTTTAGTTGTATTTATTTATTTTAATTATTAATTCAATACATTTAAACAAATTCCATAAAAATGCCTTAAAACACCCCTTCTATCGGCAAATAAAACCCGTAATCTTACCTTCTTTCACCCTGCAATCTTCCCTTCTCTTGTCTCACTCCCTGTTTTCTGTTTCTTCTCTCCCTTACAAGTGTGATCGATCACCAGCCAGTCTGAGCACAGCAGCTCTACTGATGCTATTCTACAGTAATACTGTGTCTCAACAAGGCATGATGGGAGATGTAGGAGCTATCAGACATGTGGGTGCAATGACTAGACTGTGAGTCATGGATGAACAGCTGAGGCATGTATTTTACTGGGTTGGTCATAAATGCAGGTGTGAGGAAACATAGAGATTAACTTTTATTTGCCTCGAAACATTACTTTAAATCTAATTTGGATATTCAAAAAGGATGTTATATAGCCTATATAGACAGTTGTTTATGTGGGCAATAGAGCCATAATGTCATTTTAAATGTCACTTTTATATTATAAATTCAGTTTTTAACATTTACAGAGGTTAATTATTGTCATTAATCACTTTTGCGTGTGTAACTTCCCTGTTTTCTAGTTATGGCATGTTAGGTGTTTCACCAAATTTAGCCGTAGGTCCTATTTCTCATTCTGTGATGACACTGGCCTGTGTCAGTTTCCTTTGGGATGTGCCCAGATGTACAGCAGCATTAATCAGACATCACTGAGATCACTAACAAAAGATTGATGGTTGTGAGTAACATCCTTGCGGCCCTGTTTCCTCATCTAGCAAGTGCCTATTTTTCTCTATTTTTTTGTCGCTATCATACACATAAAGGTTATTTAAATAAACATAAACAAATAAATGAATAAATAATAAAAAAACTAAAGAGATCAATTTCCTTTCCTATATCAGATCATGCTAAACAACTCCTAGTCCAAGCTCTTGTTCTAACCAGACTGGACTATTGTAATGCTCTCTTGGCAGACATTCTGGCATGTACTGTCAAACCTCTGCAACTGATCCAGAATGCAGCAGCAAGAGTGGTCTTTAAAGAGCCGAAGAGAGCACATGTTACTCCTCTCTTCATAAACTTGCACTAGTTGCCAATAGCCACTTGGTGTTTGCCTACAGAACAACCACTGGCTCAGCAGATTTATGTGCCCTCCAGAAGCTTGTATTCTGCAAGTGAACGGCAACTTGTGGTGCCATCCCAAAGAGGCACAAAATCACTTTGACAGACCTTTATCTTGACTGTTTACTGCTGGTGGAATGACCTGCTTAACTCAACCCGAGCTGCTGAGTCTTCAGCCACTTTCAAGAAACTGCTAAACACTTTTTTTTTTGGTCAACACTTGACCCATTAATACTAACACTTACTATTCTCTCTCTCTCTCTCTCTCTCTCTCTCTATGTATATATTTATATATACTATTCTATATATATATAAACTTGTTACTTTTACTGTGCTAGACTAACTGGGACTTGTCACAGCACCACTATCATTACCCTATTATTGTTTTGTTTGTAAGTGGCTTTGGATAAAAGTGTCTGCTAAATGATTAAATGTAAAAATGTAAATGTAATTGTGACTTTTTTTCCTATAGGCTGTAGCCTAACTGCAGCTTTGCATATGAATGCACACAGCTGGATTTAAATATTTCAACATCTCATGAAATCGATCTGTTGTGTTATAACCATAGGTTATAACACTACTGGGTAAGCACATTTTTCTGCTGCAGTGCTGGAGGTTTTAATCTGAAGCAGCAATCTTGGGTCACAGAGCCAAAAAAGCGATTTTTTTTTATTGTTGTGTGAAAGCAGAAATCAGCAACACTCACATTTTAAATCATGAAGGGCGAGTACCAGCCAATCAGCGGCCTCATTTTCAAATAACCGCTGCCAATCAGGTTGCACTTTTTCCACAAGCACGGCCAACAGCTGGATAAACATCGACGCACAGGGCGGAAGAAACTCGCATAAAAGTTTTTAATAAAAAAATGTAATGTGGGCTCATAACAATTATTATCAGCCCACATCTGAGAAGCTTCTTGTAATAACACACCGGTGCTGTAAAAGTAGAAGGGAGAAAAGATCAGGAAAATCTCACCAGTTCATGTTTTAGACGCCGAAGGTTGCTGTCCATGGCACCGAGTTCCGTTCTCTCTTCACCCATAACTGCTGAGTTACACAATTAAAATAATGTAAAACTAAAAGCAGGCTGATTCATTAAAACTAAGTCCCATTTTATGTCGCTACCCGCTGAGAAACGGTTAAAATGGTCTTTGGTTTTCTCCGCGTTGGTTGTGGTCAGTACTAAATATAATATTCCTCCTCTCTAGCCTCTTGACACACTTCTGATTACATATTCAAATAACGTTACAGCTCTCGCTCTCAAAGGCGAAGGAGCAGGAGCAGCCGGTGAAGTCAAGCCACCGAAGTATATCTGGTGTCATGTAGCATCATCACGTTGATTTGAAGGGAAAGTTCCTGAATAGGATTAACTAACGGTTGTCCGTAAACAAAACGGGTCGTGCTTTCACACCAGCGGTCAGTTCATGATGAATGGTGGGTTCATGCATAACAATAGAGCCACAATTGTACAGCTTTAACTCTATTAAGATTCACTCTGATTAAATGTTAGAGGGGGGAGAGCCTTATCCTTTTAGCAAACTAGTTTTTAAGTTCATTATATAGCCTATTTATAGTATTGTAGTAATATATAATAAATCTATCTATCTATCTATCTATCTATCTATCTATCTATCTATCTATCTATCTATCTATTCTCCGATGAGGAGGATCCATCTATCTATCTATCTATCTATCTATCTATCTATCTATCTATCTATCTAAATTCAAACTCATATATCTATCTATCGAACTAAATCTATCTATCTATCTATCTATCTATCTATCTATCTATCTATCTATCTATCTATCTATCTATCTATCTATCTATCTATCTATCTATCTATCTATCTATTCTCCGATGAGGAGCGTACATCTATCTATCTATCTATCTATCTATCTATCTATCTATCTATCTATCTATCTATCTATCTATCTATCTATCTATCTATCTATCTATCTATCTATTCTCAGATGAGGAAGGTACATCTATCTATCTATCTATCTATCTATCTATCTATCTATCTATCTATCTATCTATCTATCTATCTATCTATCTATCTATCTATCTATCTATCTATTATCCGATGAGGAGGGTACATGAATCACAGTTGCTTGATGTTTATGTTGAAGTGGCTCGCAGTTTCGACCAGAAATTTTAAATCGTCTTTAAACTTACTGGAACAATAGACTTTCAGAGTGGCAGAGAATTTATTTCATATGGTATTTTGTTCAAGATTTGCTTTAAAGGTATAGTTCACCAAAAAATGAAAATTCTGTCATCATTTACTCACTCTCAGGTTGTTCCAAACCTGTATAAATTTCTTTGTATTGCTCAACGCAAAGGAAGATATTTTGAAGAAAGTTTGTGACCAGGCTGCTATGTGAGTAGGACTATGTCCTACTCACATAGTAGGAAAAAAAAAATACTATGAAAGTCAATGGTGGCCCAAAGACTTACAAACTTTCTTCAAAATATCTTCCTTTGTTTTCAACAGAACAAATAAATGCATACAGGTTTGGAACAACCTGAGGGTGAGTAAATGATGACAGAATTTTTTTTTTTGGGTGAACTATCCCTTTAATTTCAATTCTGTCTCCATACAGTTGTTATACTACTACAGCTAAGTTAAAAGTTTTTATTTTATTTTTTTTGTGTGTGTACTTATGTCAACCAAGTGTATTTGTCGCCCTCTGCAGCATGTCGCTGGTATTGTAAGCGGCGGTTCTGTTTATGTGCGCAAGGGGGCGCAGTTATTTGCTGCTCAACTCATTTATTCAGCGCCGAAGAACAGAACGTAGTCGCGATAGAAATATGGCGACATCCAAGAAAGCAGCGCATGAGCTGCAATCCAGAACTCGGACAGATGATGTTCTAATTAACGGCGGTGTCGAGTTCAGCTCTTTACTCCTCTCAAAACCTGTGCTCGAGGGTTTATCTGCCTCTGGCTTTCAGAGACCGTCCCCCATCCAGCTGAAGGCAATCCCGCTGGGAAGATGTGGACTCGGTACGAGACCTGATAAAACAAGAAACAGTACCAAAACAAGCCTAAAACAACTTGTTTTTTCATTAACCACATACTAAAAACTGGCTGCTCTTTGATGTAATATGTAATATATGATTGAGTGTGATATTCAAAAATGTAGTTCATCATTGAAAACGATATTCCTGTCATTTCATGCACCATTTGAGGGAAATAATGTTTAATGTTGTTTTTTAATGTTTGTATTCAGACCTTATTGTTCAAGCCAAATCTGGCACAGGAAAAACCTGTGTGTTCACCACCATCGCTCTGGACTCTCTTATACTGGAAAACACAACCACACAGGTATTAATCTGAGCACATTTTCGGATATGTAACAGAATTTATTATATTAATAAATTATGTTCTGTCCTATAATTGTTTTATATAAACGGGATAAAGATAGGACAAAGACTGTAAAGACTTTTTCCTGGTTTTGTCTTCTTTTAACATCTTTTTATGTTAAATATAAACACCCAAAAAACAAGTGTGTGCCTTTTTCATGATAATGTGCCCTTCTCTTGTCCCACCAGGTGCTGGTTTTAGCCCCCACTCGGGAGATTGCAGTGCAGATTCATGCTGTTGTCATGGCTATAGGCAGCGCTATGGAGGGCTTGGAGTGCCATGTGTTCATTGGTGGCCGACCTGTCAGTCAAGATAAACTGCACCTGAAGAAATGCCACATTGCCATTGGTTCACCAGGTTTGAGCTAGATCATTTTTCTTTCTTGACAGATGTTAAAGTGTTAGTTCACCCAAAAAATGGAAATTACCACATGATTTACTCACCCTTAAGCCATCCTAGGTGTGTATGACTTTCTTCTTTCAGACGAATACAATTCGGAGTTATATTAAATAATGTCCTGCCTCTTCCAAGCTTTATAATGGCAGTAAATAGAGGATGAGATTTTGAAGCCCAAAAAAGTGCATCCATCCATCATAAAAGAGATCCACACGGCTCTGGGGTTTAATAAAGGTTTTCTGAAACGAAGAGATGTCTTTGTGTAAGAAAAATATCCAAATTTAAAACTTTAAATAACTAGCTTCCGTCTGTATGCATCAATTTATGGCAAAAGAGTGACTTTTGACCCGACGCACGACGTATTGCTGAACGGCGAAGCGCAGAGGAGAGAGCAAAACAAAACACCAGTCACGAATTACAAGTCTAAAATAGTTTTAAAAATAGATAATTTTTAAAGAGTAATGTAGGAGGATTTCGATATAAGAGAAGAGGAGCTTGAGTTTGTTGCACAACCCTATTTGTTTGAACAGTGAGAGGCGTCAAAGCTTACGCTTCTCATACATCGGGTCAGGGGTTACTCTTTTGGCGTAAGTCGACGTCCATACGGCCGTCTGCCGGAAGCTAGTTATTTTAGTCTTTAAAGTTTTAAATATGAATATTTTTCTTACACAAACGCTTCGCTTCAGAAGCTTTTTATTAACCCACCGGACCGGAGCCGTGTAAAACTTGTTTGTTTTTTTGTCGCTAACCTAACCTAACCTCACCTCACTTGTTTTTTAATATAGAGATGGTATGTTAAAAGCACATTTTAGTTCATATTCATGATATCTCAAAATAGCACAGTTGAGTACACTTAGATGTTCTTAAGATAATCTTAAAGGTGCTAAATAGGATGTTTTGTTTTATACATTTTTGCAATATTACTTGAAACTGTCTTTACTAACTGATAAAAGACTATTTATTAGGTGCACTGAAAGGAATAATATTAATATACATCATCTGTGCACTTAAAAACATCAGCCAAAAGTTTACGCGATCATCGCGTAAACGATTGGCCCTCTGGCTTGTCAATCACTGCCATGACGTTCCTTGTGAGAGACGTGCGGCTGCGCGCTCCAGTAACTTTCGACACTCCACAGGCGCTGCATGCAATGTTTTTTGTCAGGAGACAGGAGTAACAACTGCAGATTATGAGTTACCTGCGGTGAGTCCGACATAATGAATCCACTAAGTGTGTGCGCGGCTTTAAGTCACGCTCTCACTTAACGATTGTAAGGCCGATTATGAATGTAAATTGATACTTATGACTGATCGCGCTCAAACGCGTCCAGTCAGAGCCAGTTGCGTTCAGTCTGCGATTACAGTCGGTGTTCAGATTCCATGTGAAAGTAAATAAATCTGCTTCAGGAGCAGGAAACAATCGCTGTATGTTGATTATAGTCTTAGAATGTTTCAGCTAGTCGTTAAATGTGTGCCCGGCTTAATAACACAGCGAATGCTGGTGGTAAACACTCGTGTTCCAATACTCATGCACGAGTGTTGGGAGGCGTTCACTCGAAATGGAGGGGGGTTGTTCTTACGCATGCGCTCATTTAAAAAAATCAGTCGACGAAAAGATCCTCTGTACCACCTTTAAGAAGTACTAGTATTGATGGAGTGGTGTTGTATTTGTAGGTCGTATTAAGCAGCTAATTGAGATGGAAGCCCTGATTACGTCCTCCATTCGTTTGTTTGTTTTGGATGAGGCTGATAAACTGCTAGAGGACGACAGCAGCAGCAGCTTTCAGGAGCAGATCAAGTAAGAGTTGAATTGGTGAATTTGATTCAGAGACTTTTCTGTGTTTAATTCAACTGGTTAGAGATAACTGATCTTTGTTTTCTGTGTTAGCTGGATCTTCTCTTCTCTACCAGCAAATAAACAAATGTTGGCCCTTTCTGCCACCTACCCAGAATCTTTAGCACAACAACTGTCAAGATACATGAGAGAGCCGACATTTGTGCGACTGAACCCAACAGACCCTGGACTCCTTGGTCAGTCTGCAGTGCTTTCTGATTTGTTTCTTTGTTTAAATACCCTTTAAAATCTGAATTGAAACTTGAAGTTTATGCATGATAACAGTGTCATTCTTGTGTTGTACTCTCTCCTTCAGGACTTAAACAGTACTATAAGATTGTTCCGTCTCATTCATTGTCTCATAAAATCTTTGAGGAGAAGGTTCAGAGTCTTCTTGAACTTTTCAGCAAAATCCCATTTAACCAAGCGTTGGTGTTCTCGAACCTCCATACCAGGCAAGAGCTGCTCCCCCTACACCTTTTCAATTACTTCCATTATTCTGAAAACATTCACTCTCTGATAAGAGTAAAGGTCAATTGCGTAGAGATGTATAAAGCGCAGTTCAAACAAGTTACTTTGGCAGCTTTCTGTTGGTCAGCACCACAGCGAATTCAGTGACTAACTTGAATATGAGCAAAATCTGCATGGGGAACTTTTCTGCATTTGCGCAAAACTTCCAATCACAGATTCCTATTTAAATGATTTCGCCAGCAAAATTTCACAGAGCAACAGTAAATGTGACTGCATCTTAACAGATACTGTTACAGTGGATTATTGTTCATAGACTTCTATTACCAAAAGTGTTGTGATCTTAATTGAAAGTAATGAAAGACTGAGTTGAGCTGTTGTTCTGCAGAGCACAGCACCTGGCTGATATCCTCTCCTCTAAAGGTTTGCCTGCGGTCTGCATCTCAGGTGAGTTTCACCTTCAGTCTCAAAAACGAATGTCTACTGAACATGCTTTTACTTTTACAGCAGCTTTCTAACTGTTCAGTGAATGTTTTGTAATCATGAGCATGTTTGACACACAGCTTCACAAAGCTTCAATACTTTTACAAATCTTTTGTTTCGAATTCAATTAGTGCTTTGTTACATTACACTATTTTGAAACTTTTTGATACTATGTGGGTTTGATCTCAAGTCAACTAACTAGTATTAAATGTATGGTTGTAACTGATCTTGATTCAGTTTTGTAATTGAAGTTGATAATACGAAAATTCTATTCAACTTTTTTCTTTAAAAAAAAAAATCGAAAGGTCTCAAGTGCTGGCCATTTTTTTTTTAACAGTCTGTCCATCTAGTGCATGTTAAAGTACAGTATTAAGTATAAAATTAATGGAAAAGCAGCACAGTGGAACTTGTATAATAATTCAGATACGCAATTGATTCCAATACTCTTTTCAATACTCTAATGCAAGAATAAAATTAAACAGCCTACAAAAATGAGAAAAATTATACTTTTCAGTATTCAGAGGCTATATTTTTATCTAATCTGATGTAATCTAATCTAAATTAATTTGTGGCAATGAGACCACAACTCGTGTAATCTCATGTGTAACCTGGTCAACGGATTCACATATTGATCAATAATATAAAATATACAATGATGTGATCATAACTGGAGTAGTTAAAAAAAATATTTTGGGTGAGCTGTTTAACCCTTATGTTATGTTCAGGGTCTCTGAGACTCCAGCAATAATACACGATTACATGCATTTTCCTTTATGCATCAGCTGAAGCGCCAATTTTTTTCAAACCAGCTGTCTCGACTTTCCGATACTGCATGACGTTTGAAGCTTCAAACGTCATCAATCACGTGGTATTGTCATTTCGATACAAGCATCGGTACAGTGTGTGATACAATAGTGCTTTGAAAACTACGTCGGAGCATTGGAGCCCCGGTATCAACTGTCCCATCACTAATTTTGAGCGCTGTTGAGCATATTTTTAAACCTCTGATTGGCCATTGTGTTCACGCGCTCAACAGATATGTCTGTGATTGGCTTCAATGATCAACACCTCAAAAACATGTTGTAAATAAACATCGTTGATGCTCTTTAAGGAGAGCTTACACAGTTACACATGGAAGCGACATCAAAGATGTCTATTTTACATGTTTTCAAGCCTTGATCATTGTAGCCAATCACAGACATATCTGTTGAGCGTGTGAACACAGTGGCCAATCAGAGGTGTTTAAGAATCCACTCAACAGTGCTCAAAATGCTAGGGGGAAATGCTGGTATTGTCACATTTTTAACATTTGACGGTACTGAAATTAAAAAAATGTGACGATACCAGCATTTCCCCCTAGCATTTTGAGTGCTGTTGAGCGAATTCTTGAACACCTCTAAATGTCTTCACACACTCAACAGATATGTTGATATATTGATATAATATAGATATAATGGTACCGAAGTCGGTACTTTTGACAACCCTACTTAGGACTATGATAAGGTTGCCTTTGTGAAGTTGGGTGTGTGCATGTAATGGCTTAAATTGCAGCCTCCATAGGCAGTTCACTAGGATCAGAATGATTTTAGAAAGAATTTAGAACGTGGGCGTGTAAATGTATGAAAGCCATTATTATTAATGGTTATTATGTTTAAACTCTTTGTTGTGTTTGTTTTGCATGTAGGTGGTTTAAGTCAAGACCAGAGGTTAGAGGCGATGTGGAAGCTGAAGCAGTATCAGTGTCGAGTTTTAATATCCACTGATTTGGTGAGGATTTCAACCTATTATAACACCTACACTGGAAAATACCCAATGTTTAATACCCAAGTAACATTTCCTTTCGTATAAATCTCTCTCTTCCACAGACGTCACGTGGTATTGATGCTGAGAAGGTGAACTTGGTGATTAATCTGGATGTTCCTCAGGACTGGGAGACCTACATGCACCGTATTGGTCGCGCTGGACGATTTGGTTTGTTCAATTATAAAACAATTAAGCACCAATAAATGTGAAGCCACTTCACTGTGGTTTTAATTAATGTGTGTCTTGGGCATTTACATGAGAGTGCTTAATCAGAGATCATCTGCTCTGAGACAGTCTAGCAGGGGTCAGAGTCTGAAAGGGCAACTACAGCAATCAGTAGCATAATTAGTTGCTAAACACAAACTCATCAAGAGCGTTTTAATGACCGCAGCACTCCAGAATCAGAATTCATAATTGCAACCTGAACGTGATGTTGTTGTGGATCAACTCAATCTTCATTCTCATCAGAATTCTAGAAATGGACACAATTAGCATTTCCTTTGACCGTGACCTGTCTATTGTTTTCAGGCACTCTAGGGGTTGCTGTGACCTACTGTTGCCATGGAGAGGAGGAGAACAAGATGATGGCCATTGCTCAGAAATGCTCTCTGAATCTCGCTCATTTACCAGGTACAGAGGAAGTAACTTTTTATAGTCATCTATCATTTAAGGAATATTCCAGTTTCAGTGCAAGTTAAGCTCAATCAAAAGCTTAATCATTGATATTCAGACTACATAAAATATTGCTGCACTGGTTTGGTTCTGATCGGGCGAAAAAACTAGGACTAGTTCACAAGTAGGTTTTGGACAAAATTCAAAATGGCGGAAAAAGTTATGGCCATTTGTCTTTCTTTTTTTTTTGTCACTGTAGCGCCACCATCAGGCTGATCGAGGAGGTGCTTTGTCAACCTCTTCCCAAATTGAGACCTATCTGGCCAAATTTCAAGTCTCTAGGCCTTACGGTTTAGTCTGCTTGATTAGTTTTACGGTGGAATAATAATAATTTGCGCTTGAACCTCCTAATGATATTAAAATGCTCACTATAGTATATCCAGAAGACAGAATACGTGTTTTAACACGCTTTTTGTATTAAGTTAACTTAATACAACACAATACCATTAAAATAAAAAAGGCTTTTATGAAATTATAAGCCATTTTACTTTTAAATCCTCTAAAAATTAATATATATTTTTTTTTGTGAGGAAAAAAAAAATGTTTTATGTCAATCAGCATTATACCACAAGTGCTGTTCCATGAATTGAAGTTGTCTGGAACCTGGAATATTCCTTTTAACTTAAAGTCAAGGCTGTTAAACTTGTTTCTCTACGATGTGTGTTCAAATTCGTGGATTTTATGTTTCTTTCACAGATCCAATCCCTTCAGGGATCATGGAAGAGGCTTGTGACTGGGATGTGATAATTGAACCTCCTTCAAAACCCACTCACAAAATTCCTGATGTTCCCAAACCAGAGAAGAAGAAACAAGCTAAATCTGAACAGACGACATCTAAACCCTCCAGAGAGTCTCGCATATCTGCGGTCATCACAGAAAGGGCAACAGGTGATAAATCCTACCGTGGAGCTGAAACCAAGACTAAAAATCACTCTCCCAAACCTGAGAGGCAAAAACCATTACCACCTGCTACAAACCTCCAACATGACTCGACTCCTACTCGGATTGAGCAGAATGACACTCTTCCCAGAATTCCTCCACTATCCTCATTTAAGTTGCATGCACGAAAGGTTATGACCTTCAACGAGGCTGTGGCAGATTATGAGACCTTCATAACAGAAGGACTGGGGAGATCTGTCGAAATTATTCACCAGTATGACGATTTCAACAGGAGTCAAGATGCAGTTAATGGACTGCATAACAGCTATGATGATAATGAGGCTTATAAATCATATATTGTAGAAGAATCACAGTCCTATCAAGATCTTCCTCCACCCCAGGAGGATTCAGAATTGTCCCCTGAAAAAAAGACTGCTTCCGTGTCATCTGATGATTCCTCTTCAGAGTCTGAGATGGAGGTAGAAAGTGAATCAAGCTCTTCTGTCCCCAACAGGTCTTCACGTCACACAATTGCTCTTCCAGACTCGCATGTACGCAATCGTCCGGAATCAATTGAATCCTCTTTACCTTCAGCCAGAGTGTCTCAACAGTCCAGCAGAAACAAGCAAAGGCCTACTATACCTCAATCCCAGAATCCTGCTCACCACCACAGCCCTCACCAGAAACACAGACCAACCTCCAAATCCAGCAGAAAGGCTGCCTCAGCAGGACAGAAGCGGAGAAGGGACAAGACTGATAAACCAGAAGAGGAAGTGGCTGGGCAGGATTATTGGAGTTCATACAGAGCCTGGGTTGAATATTACAATTCATATTATCACCATTCACCCTATAACTGGATGACTGCGTTTTATATGAATTCTGTCTACATGAATGAAATGATGAAGCACTAAAAGTTGTTTGTATTATCATGGATATGGCTTTTGGCCTTTGTACTGTTCCCATTTGCGTTGTGTACATATTCATGTAGTTCTATAATAAAAATGAATTCTTAAGATGGTAATTGAAATCAAATCATTGTAAATATTTTAACTAACTGCAATTTATATTATTATTATTATTTTTTTTTAAACTATCATGAGAACATAATGTAGATTTTGCTAATGGAAATATAAAATTAAGTGTTTTTAGCTGCAATCAAAGAAGCCATGCCCACTAATCAGAATATCCTGCTGGATGATGGGACTGATTAGCAGTGAGTGCTCTCCAAATCAAAGACCTTCAGAATAAGCAAAGAGACTAAGCAATAATACAAGAATAAAGGGCTAAATGACCTTTCTAGACCAATTTATGAAAAGACAAGGATCTTTCGAGCTGTGTTTAGCAATACAGCTGCCTTAGGATGTAGCGCTCTGGAATAATTCATTCTGATTGGTCAATTTCAATGTTTGAAAGAATAATGACTTCTCCAAGGTAGCTATAAACCTGTTTTCCCTGTGGTCTCCGAGCAAACTTCTAAAATAATTAAAGGGTTAGTTCACCCAAAAATGACATTTCTGCCATTATTTACTCACCCTCGTGTCACCCCAAACCTGTAAGACCTTTGTTCATCTTCAGAACACAAATTTAGGTATTTTTGATGAAATCCAAGGGTATCTGAACCAAACATAGGCAGCAACGTCATTGTACCTTTTGAGGTCCAGAAAGGTAGTAAAGACGTGGTTAAAATAGTCAACGTGACTACAGTGGTTCAACCTTAATGATATGAAGTGACGAGAATACTTCTGTGCGCAAAAACAGGGAAGAGGGAAAATTTTTCTTTTTGTTTTGTTTTTGCGCACAAAAAGTATTCTCAACGCTTCATAACATTAAGGTTGAACCACTGTAGTCACATTGACTCTTTTAATGATGTCTTTACTTCTTGAATGTGGTCATTTCATTTCGAGATAAAAAAACCTCTCGGATTTCATCAAAAATATCTTAATTTGTGTTCTGAAGATGTTCGAAGGTCTAGCAGGTTTGGAACAACATGAGGGTGAGTAATTAATGACAGAAATTTCAGTTTTGGGGGAACTAACCCTTTAAAGCATTAAATGTTATGTCAACTTTTTATGTCTATTTATGTGTTTGCTAAGAAGATAATGTAGCCTAATGTGTGAGTCAGATAATTACGTTTCTGACAAGGAGACTGAGTGTTCCTGGAAGCTGCTTTTCTTCTCACAACATAATTTAAACTCAAATGAATATTTATTTGTTTGTTTGTTGGTGTATTTATTCATCTAATAAGCAAGTAGCCGTGTAATAAGCGGAATAGTGAAAACTCTTTGAGAGTAATAATAGCCTAAAAAAAGACCTCGGCCTTTGCTTCATGTCTCATAGCCTATCAAATTGTTGTTTTATGGAATAATTGCTGGTCCACTTGAAAATAAAGGTCAATGGGGGGAAATAAGAGTGGGGGTGGGGGAGTCAGAAGGGTCTTAAACTCATTCAGCCCCCGAAATGCACCTGATTCGAACATGCAGGACAGTTGAACATGAGTTTATTCGATCAGAAATATAACACCTAATTTGAGTACAACATACGGGAATGAGCCATCCAGCAAGTGCTTTCTGATCTTTGATTCCTTTCTCCTTAGTTTGACATTTTTGTTCGGAATCTCAGGAAACGTGCTGGTTTCAGGGCCGGGTCTGGGGGGGGCTAGGAGGGGCAATGCCCCCCCAGATTTCTCTTGTGCCCCTCCAACATCGCCAGGATACTTGTTTTTTTGTGATAGCACACGTTTTTTTGTGATAGCACACAAAATGTAAAAAATATATCAACACTAAATTAGTTACATACGCGAATTACTAGAAACATTGTGCGGTTGTATTTTTCTGGTGCGCTTTGCGGCGCTCATCCTTTTACAGTTCTCCCTCACAGACACGCTCAGCACTTCAGGTGCTCACACCATGCTAGAATTGCCATAATTACAAGATTTCAGCTTGTAAAAAGCATTCATGTCCTCATCCACATCCTTTTCCTAAGCAGTTTTCAGAGACTTTTGCACACCTTATCTGATCACTTCTCAAGATGCCCATTGACAATCACATGAGCAGATGATATGCAGCTCCTTCAAATGCGCTGTATTCTCTATTTAAACCCGCACACACCGTTAATGCATTGCTACACTATCATGGGACACTTGGAAATTTAGCTTGGAATTTTAAATATGTGTTTTCCAAGTCATGAAAAATCTCGAAAATGAATTTATTAAAAACTAAAAAAAAAAAAATAGATGTAACTTGTAACGAGGTTCAACAATGTTTAGGAAGGAAGAGGACAGGGGTCGACTTTGACTGCTGTTTGAGCTTTTATTTTCCAACTGAGAAGGTCCAACAGAAAGGCTGTGCAACGCNTCATGAAAAATCTCGAAAATGAATTTATTAAAAACTAAAAAAAAAAAAATAGATGTAACTATTCTAGTAAAATATAAAATAGTTTTGCTCAGTTATGTTCAGCTCTAAAATATTCCATCAGCATATTGCGCTATTTGTTGAATAGTAACCTATTATTTAATGTGATAACACCTTTTAGAATCTGCAAAATATCAATAATTTAAAAAATAAATAAATAAGTGAGATAAAAAATAGTTTTTTTATTTAGCTCTGCAACAAAAATTTATTATTATGAGATGTTTACATGGTCCACAATATATAATATCTGCCTTTACACAAATTAAGCAGTTCAAAACTTTACATACACTTAAAGGATTAGTCCACTTTTAAATAAAAGTAGGTTGTCTTCTTCCACTTTTAAATTTTACCATTCTTAAAGATTTAGAGTAAATCCAAAATTCTTTCTGAAAAACACAAAGCAATGGCTTTGTTTTAAGGAACTTACAGTAAATGAATATAACATGTACATTAACATTTTCCCAAATGAAAATATTGTTCAGTAGAAATTGAATGTGTACATCTTCCATTATTATACCAAAAGTTATGTCATTTTTAGAAAATGAAGAAATCAAATTAATTGTAATTTTAAGCCATTTGTATGTTAGACCAAAAGTCTCTAAACAGTCTAATTAAACAGTTGTACTAGCCTAACTAAACAGTCAAAAAACAAATGTACTGTTGTTTCAATTTCAGAATCACAGAAAGTACTTTTGTGATTAATATTAAATCTGAAGCTGTTATTAATCAGAAAAAATCTGAAAAATGGAGGAAACTGTTTAGTAGTTAAAAGGGGGTGGGGAGATCATATGAATCATAAATCATATTATGCTGCCCCACCAAGTTTTCGAAATGCCCCCCCAGTCACGCAATCCTAGAACCGGGCCTGGCTGGTTTTCTGCGCTGTTCTTAAAAGCAAAAGTTTGCAGACATCCAACAACGCGCTGCTGTTGAATTTATGCGCCGTGGCTCTTCTCAGGTGTTCTTTAGATTCACCGGTGTTTTTAATGTCTTTAATCGTAGGAGACTCGGTTGGGCTCTTTCCGTGTTGCCTTCAGCAGTTCCCTTTCTCTCTGTGCAGCGGTGTGCAGTTTCTGACGCTCGCGCTCATAAGCGTGGAGAGGTTCTTGACCATCGCCTTTCCCTTCAGGAAGAGGAACGAGAAAATAGGAATATGGATTTTGATTATCTGGGTTTGCGGGCTTTTTTATCGCAGTTCTGTCGCTGACAATGGGTGATAATTCATGTTACGTGACGTGCCAGCATTTACAAAGATCACCAGGGTCACGCGCGGACCCCTTTAGCCTACTGTGTACGTGCTGCTTCCCGTCTGGGGTTTGTCTCTGATACTGATAATCATTCACTATTTCCTCATCTTTTCTGTTGTGAAACAGCATTCCAACAAAATAACTGACACAGGTGTGCAGTTTAAACCTTACTTTGGAAGACACCTCCCTAGATGGGACCGTGTGGCCCCTTCAGCTTCCGCGAGCCATCAGAAACCTGACAGCTCCTCGGGGAATCAACACGCGGCACCACGCATAGCTGGCGCGGTGTGTATTCTGACTCCAGCGGCGCGAGAGCTGGGCAAGAAGAGGTTGGAGGGCCGCGTGGCGAAGAGGTTCGGCTACATCATCATCACGGCCATTGTGTTCTGGGCTCCGCTGTTTATTATCCTCGTGCTGAACATGTGTGAGGACTGCAGGCAGAATCAAGTGAGAGTTCATTTATCTGAAATAAGATTATATAGAGCCCTGAAAACTTTGAGAACACTCAAAATTGCTATTTATTTATTTCGAAAATGAATGAAATGTTTAAGATAATGGACAGCCTACTAAGAAGTTCAGTTGTCCACATTTGCATTTTTTTTATTTAAGTTTCGACTTAAAGGGTTAGTTCACCCAAAAATGAAAATTCTGTCATTAATTACTCACCCTCATGTCGTTCCACACCCGTAAGACCTTCGTTCATCTTCGGAACACAAATTAAGATATTTTTGATCAAATCTGATGGCTCAGTGAGGCCTGCATCACCAGCAATGACGCTCCCTTTTTCAATGCCCAGAAAGCTACTATAAACATATTTAAAACAGTTCATGTGACTACAGCGTTTTAACCTTAATATTATAAAGCGACGAGCGACTTTATTCAACAATATCTAGTGAAGGGCAATTTCAAAACACTGCTTCATGAAGCTTCGAAGCTTTACGAATCATTTGTTTCAAATCAGTGGTTAAGAGCGCTAAAATCGCTTGATTTCAGTAAACGAGGCTTCGTTACGTCATAAGTGTTCTGAAACTTCAATAATTCACGTGACTTTGGCAATTTGATACGCGCTCCGAACCACTGATTTGAAACAAAAGATTATTCGTAAAGCTTTGAAGCTTCATGAAGCAGTGTTTTGAAATCGCCCATCACTAGATATTGTGGAATAAAGTCGCTATTTTGTTATTTTTGGTGCACAAAAAATATTCTCATCGCTTTATAATATTAAGGTTGAACAACTATTGTCACATGAACTGTTTTAAAAATGTTAAGTAGTTTTCTGGGCATTGAAAAAGGGAGTGCTATTGCTGGCTATGCAGGCTTCACTGAGCCATCGGATTTGATCAAAAATATCTTAATTTGTGTTCCGAAGATGAACGAAGGGTGTAGAACGACATGAGAGTGAGTAATAAATCACAGAATTTTCATTTTTGGGTGAACTAACCCTTTAATTTACAATAAGAAAATTTTTCATTTTTGATCAAATTGATCAAAATTAATTTAAAAAAAAATATAACTGACAAAAATCCTTTTGTTAAGAAATTATGTTTTTTGTGTGTGTGTGTGTTTGTGTTGGTGTTTTGTAGCACTGGCTGCTGCGTTGTGACGTGTGTCCCTGCAACAGTGGAGCCGCTCATTTACACGCTGCTTCACAGACAGCTGCGTTCACAACTCCACAAACTACTCCTGAACTCACTCATGAATAACATCCTACTGATCGACCGGAGCAATTAAAGCGATTGGCCTCCTTGATAGGAAACTTTCCTAAATGCTCGATGGTAAAGTAGGCCTGCATGTTATTTAAATTTTTTTTATTTTTATCGTGATGCGGGTGATTCATTCATAGGCTGTATTTCACTAGCCTATTTAACGCCAGAGATCATTAGTTGATGTACATTCAAGTGATAAGTGAATGTATGCTCTTAAAGGTATAGTTCACCAAAAAATGACATGTCTGTCATCATTTACTTGTCTTTTGTTGTTCCAAACCTGTACGACTTTCTAATCTTCTGTGGATCATAAGAAGATATTTTGAGAAATGTTAGAAATATTTTTTCATCCATAGAATGGAAGTCAATGGTTATCAAAACTAGTTACGAACATTATTCAAAATATCTTCTTTTATATTACACAGAAGAAAGTCAAACAGGTTTGGAAATGAATGACTAAATTACCATTTTGGGAGAACTGTCCCTTTAAGGTATCGGATTTATAAGGCTTGATAACTTCAGTCATGTAAATCAAATATTTCAATGAATCTGCTATGAATCTATAAAGCATACTGTAAACTGCACTGTAAAATGTATATTAGGTCAATATAAATAAATTTAGGATTTCACAAGTCCACGGATTTATCCTGGACATACATTATGGGAAGGTCAAAGGTAATTTTATTGTTACAAATGTTTTTTCTACTGAAAATGCACCTAGATTACTCATGTCACCAGAGCTGCATGTGGCTAATGATGAAAAGAGACAACTGGAATTGGGGTGAGTCATATCGTGTTTTAAATGATGGAAGATATTTTCATACAGAATGATTTATTGTGAGAAGCAAATTATGTTTGAGGTGCTCAGATAAATTTTAAGATGGAGTCTGAAAGACCCAGAGCTGGATTTCTTTTTCAGCTGCAGCTTGTTTCTGCATCCCGTCTGAGTTATTAGTCATGATGTCATATCTATACTTTATTTCAGCTCCAAAATATTGTTTTATTGTTTTAATTGAGTTTGTGTGATTTCATCATTAAACTGCTGTCAGATCACGGTTCAGCATTGTCAGAGGAACTGAATAAACAGCAGATGGATTTGTGGCAGATACAATTCATTTATCAGGCGTTTCACAACTGTGACACAAGACAAGATCATAAATAATATTTAACATCTGACAGTGAACAGGAATCTGCTGAATAGAACAACATGACTATCTCAAAAAAACCGAAGCAAAGAGAGTAAAAGTTAAACAAGCACAGACACACAGAGGAAGAAAGAAGACCCTCGACAGGTATGTAGATGCACATACAGATCTCCACTTGGTAATATATTCAAAACAACCAGTTCTGTCATCTGAATGGACTGCACAAATGAAGGATTACAAAGCTGTTAGGATTCTAGATTCACTGCTATTACATTGATGGTTTTGTAGTGTCCCCTGCTGGGCTGGATATAAAGACAAAGCAAGACAAAGCAAAAGAAATTAACTCGAATACATTACTGCTCGCCATTGACCACAGGTGATCCAATACTCAACATTTATTATCTTAAAATTTAGAATATATTGGCCACACCTTCCCTTCTGATTAATTAAACATGAGATCATTTCCATATTTCCCATCTATTATGTACAGTTATGAAAGTCAATAAATCACAAACATCATTTGGGACCATAAAAAGAGGATCATTAGAGGTTTGTTATGGATCGTATGTACAACAAACAGGATAGCCATTGTATGAACACATGGGCCATCAAAGAACATTTTGGTAAGATTTTCATAAGAATGGTGTGGGCCGGATACCCTGATATTCCTATTAAATATCACAATGTGCTTTTCCCTGTAATACTGATGTCATGTCCAACAACTCTTTTCACGTTTATGTAACTGGACATCCACTTCGGCTTTAAAGTTCAAGTATAGGTTATTTATCTGTTATACAATTATTGAATACGATTTTTTTCTTTCTGGAAAATATGGCTTATTCTATCTAAAAGGGGCTTAAACCAAGATTAAAGGGACAGTTCACCCAAAAATGAAAATTCTGTTATCATTTACTCCCCCTCAAGTTGTTCCAAACCTGTATAAAATGTCTTTGTTCTGCTGTACACAAAGGAAGATATTTAGAAGAATGTTTGTAACCAAGCAGATCCGGCCCCCCAACATATTTTGTTGATCCTGGAACAACATTCCTATCCGAAAATTTAGTCTTAACCTTTTCCCAACCACTAAACCTAACCCTACCCATAACTTATCCCTAAAATGAGAGGGAAATGATAGTTGAATAACACTGTCGTGGAAGCACCTAACCCAGTTTGTAAGCCTAAACTTGACAAAAATGGTCTGATCTGCTTGGTTTCAAACATTCAACAAAGAAATTTATAAAGGTTTGGAACAACTTGAGGGTGAGTAAATGATGACAGAATTTTCATTTTTGGGTGAACTATCCCTTTAAATGTGTTGATATGAGGTCTAGTGTGTGTTTCATTGCACTGAACACTAAAACTCAGTGGCCCTGGAGCAATAACGTCCTGAGGGGAGGGGGTCACTTTCTATGTATGCTGGTGTAAGAGGCACAAGTGAGTGGGGTTTAAGGGGATGGGTGGGGTTTAGAGTCCTGGGATGGGGATTATGGTACAAAAGGCAGAGCTCAGGGGGACATGTGGTTGATTGCTGGCAGTTTTGAGAATAGGATTGGGAATAGTAAACAACACAGACGAAACGGTCTTTCCACTACATGACAACAAATCTGAACTATCTCATTAGCAGTGCCATTCTCCTGAACATGGCTGACAGAAAAAAATAAAAATAAAAGACAAGACAAAAAATGAGGGAGTTTAGAGGGAGAGAAAAGAGGTGGAAAATATCTCTAATTGGTTTGTACGGTTGACCGTTTCTCCTCTAACAGCAACATATGACTCAAAATCTAGTTAATGAAAACATTCACTGTTAATGAAAAACACAAACATCAAAAGTTTCCTACCCATGTAGTTTTACGCAAACTAGACACATTTTAAATACCCATTGAGCGATAATGACAATAACACTTAGATCAGAACAACTACAGGAAGCAGGCCAGCAGTGGACAGAGGAAAGGGGCGGGGCAGACATAAAAGGGCGGGGCGGACATAAAGGGGCGGGGTAGGCAGCTGCTCTGGTTTCGCCAAACAATGGCTAAATATTACAAAATATTCTATCAACAATATTCACAGTTAAACCAAGGCTTGATACACATTGTAATCACAAAATCTCAGCGACGCCTTGTGCTTGTAGTCACAGAGTTTTAAAAACACTTTCATGATTCTTTCTCTCTTTTTTTTGGTTCTATATTACATAGTAATGTTTGATAGGTCACAACTAACGTTACAAAGTCGGCTCAATGTTTTGGACTCAGGGAGAGACAGTGGCTTAAAGAAGAAGGGAACTCTCTTCCCCCTGAGAGGCACGAACTGTGTGAGAGGCTGACATTTTGAAGGACGTTTCATTAATTCACACACGCACACATACACGCGGGGCAGAAACATTCAAGTTAGACCTAACTCTGACCAAATATTCCAAAAATAAAAACTTAGCATGGTCTTAGAAACACTGTCGCCCTCATATAGTCTCCCTCAGACTCTAAAGTAGATTTTCTCTTTTCCTTTAGGAATTACTCTAGATCAAAACAACATAATTGGGATAAAGAAAGCCGAGGCCTTGAGAGGCTGTTTGCGATGTTGGAACAGATAATAAACAAACAAGACTCTCGGATGAAAACAAAACTCGACCTCTTGCCTCCATCTCTAGTCAAAATATTCATCTTTTCGACGATTTAAAAAACAGTATGACCCAACAGAAAACTAGAAGGAAAAAGAAGGAGAAATGTTTTATGCACAGTGACACTGCAGTGACACCCTCATCTTTATCAGTCCTGATGGAGAGTTATTGAATACTCATGGCCGTCCTTTTTCTCTCATTTACACAGACATATCAATGTTGTTTTATTTCTTTTAGAGAGTCTGAGTCAGTGCACTTCTTCTCCCACTAGGGGGCAGGCTACTCATCAGTTTCTCTTCCTGAGTTCTGTTTTCTCCTACAGCGCAGAGATTTTCACCACATCAGAGCCAGGGTTTGGAAGAGGCGGAGCGTCTGGGTTCGGAGGGGGCGGAGCGTCGGGACTGCCTCGAGAGTTGTTTGAGGGAGGGGTTGGGATACTGATGATTGCCGTGGTAACCAGTCCACTGCTCTTGCAGTTCAGACTCCCTGATTCATCCGACATCAGATTGAGACTGGAACGACTGAGACAGAGAGAAAGAGACAGAGGTCTTAGAACTCTTTTCACACCCAACTTGTTTATTTAATTACTCTACTAAGGCTAATTTCATAGATGGCATTTCATACATCCTAAACACACAAATAAATACTATCTATCTAATCTATTTATATTTATTTCTTTATTTTTTGCCTTATGTGACAGAAATTAGATCTTGCTTGGAAATGACACACTGAAATCATAATCAAGGACCCCTTTAACAGTATTATTAGGGTCTCATGGCCTAGAAGACTATAGGCCATGAGACCCTAATAATACTGTTAAAGGGGTCCTTGATCATGATTTCAGTTTTTTAATTTTAGTTAGTGTGTAATGTTGCTGTTTGAGCACAAACAACATCTGCAAAGTTACGTCACTCAAAGTTCAATGCAAAGGGAGATATTTTCTTTTACAGAAATCACTTTTTAAGGACTACAACAAACGGCTGGTAGGAACTACAATGAGCTTCTTCCAGGGTTAGTGACATCACAAACCCAAAATTTATATAAACCCTGCCCCCGGGAATACACAACAAAGGGGGAGAGACCATGTTGAGCTGCTTTAGAGAATAGGAAGAGTTGTTGTAGTAGAGTGTTGTTACCATGCCGTCATTTTACGCTGGCCTGCTTCACAAATGAGGGTCAATTCAATGCTGGATTTGCACAAAAGATTAACATGACGGCACAGGCTAGTCGATGAGTTGACTCAACTCCACAGCAGCTACATAAATGTATCCACCAACCATTCAGAAACGTTCAGTTCCATTCTAAAAGTTGTAACTTCTTCCTGAGTCTCTCCATCAGTGTCTGATTCTGGTTTGAACATTGTAAGGCTGAACCACTGTTACTGACAATCATCATTTTTGCTGTGTGACATTCTCCAGCTTTGTTGTTGTTGAGCAACCGAAGCGTGAGCTCATAAAGCTCCACGCTCTTCTGGAAAGGGGGCTAGGAGCAGCAGCTCATTTGCATTTAAAGGGACACACACAAAAACGGCATGTTTTTGCTCACACCCAAATAGGGGCAAATTTTTACAAGCTATAATAAATGATCTGTGGGGGTATTTTGAGCTGAAACTTCAGAGACACATTCTGGGTACACCAGAGACTTGTATTACATCTTGTAAAAAGGGGCATAATAGGTCACCTTTAAAATGGTTTATATGTACTTTTATTTGTTTAAATTGTAATGAATTTTACATTTAGCAATTCATATTTTTATAATAAATTTTCATACTTGTGACAGGGTAAACAATCAAATCTACACTCTAAAAACTGCTGGGTTAAATATGGACAAAACCAGGGATTGGGTTGTTTTCACCCAGCCATTTTTTTCAACCAATTTTGGATTTATTTATTTAGCCAGCAATATAATAATATAGTAAAAGGCGTGTTTTTGCTCACCCCCAAATAGGGGCAAATTTGTGGGGTATTTTAAGCTGAAACTTTACCAGACCAGAGACTTATATTACATCATGTGAAAGAGGGCATAATAGGTGCCTTTTAACCCAACCTGCTGGGTTTGTCCATATTTTACCCAGCTTGGGTTTTTTTAACCCAGCATTTTTTAGAGTGTAAAACATTTAAAAAGTATGTTAGTCAACATGAAATCAAAATTATTTTTTTTATGGAATTTTGCAGTATTTATCGCACATCTTTTTTTTAAATTCAAGTACCCTCATAATCAAAATAACTTCCCCTCCCTCATGCAGTGACATCTCTTCTTTGATGATGTGTTTACTGGCGTGAGGGCGGGACAACCTGTCACTCACTTGAGATCACAGCAATAGCAAACCACAACCATCCAATCAATCCCCCATGGACAAAATCAACTCTTCAAACGAGAAGCTCGGATATAGCTACGTCACACTAGAAAAGACTATCACAACTTCTGTTTCATGCCGAATTTTTTATAACAGCTGTCATGTGACCTTCATATCATATAAAAATAAACCCTTAGGCCATGTGGGTTTCTTTATCAGGAAGGAGTGCTAACCTGGTGTTGAGTGGTTGCTGTTCCCCACAATGGATGTGTAAGGCGCTAAGCTCCTGTAGGTTGTGCGTGTGTGAGTGTGTGTGTGTGGCATTGAGAGCCTGGATGTTCTTCTTGGTTCTCCGAGAGCAGCAGGTGCCCGTGACGCCCTCTTCACTGGAGAGAGATGGACTCTGCGATGGGAAGTTCTGCAGTGCTGTCTGCAGGTACCCCTGCTCATACAGACGCTCGTCCACAAACTCATGATTCTGTTCATAAACACAAAGATTATTTCCCTCAGTTTATTGATTTCTAATGTTTTATTTACATGATCCTTTTTCTTGTAATGTGCATTTTAATTTTTGCATATTATAGAGAATAGGAAACAGCATTTGGGGCATTTTGACAGAACAACACTATGCATTTTATGTGTCGTACCTCCTTTCGAATGTCAATATATCAGTTCTTGCAATTTGCTATAGGCCTATTCCTGGTTGTTTTTATTATTTGTAAGACATTTTGCTTGGATTTATTCTGTGTTTAACAATGATAATGCCAGTTTATTGTTAAAATATGTTTAATAAAGTATTATTTTTAAATATATATTATATTTGCTTGTAGGCCAACGTTACATCTGTGGCGCCGCGTTGGGTAGGCCCGCCCACACAGAAATATAATTGGGCCGAAATAACGCTCCTCATTTATGTTGTTAAACATCCAAAACCGAGGAGGGTGTGATTGATTGTGGACGTTGAAAAACATTGGATTATTCATGACAAAGCCCTCAAGTTCCACAAAGCAATGCAAAAAAGGGTGGGACATCGCGGATGTCATGGAAATGCAGGTACGTGCTTTATGCCGTGCAGTTTTTTTGTGTGCGAGAGAGCAGCTAGCAAACAGAGTTAATTGTTCTGATTGGCTGTGTTGTCTTTTTTTGCGTCACTTCCCAGTTTAGCATTCATTGTTTGTCTCTGGAAGCTTGTTGCCTTGCGCTGATAAATCGTGTATAAGACAGGGCAGATTCATTTACAGTTGATAATGGGATATATTTTGCGTTGACTTTAACTTCAGAGCTTTGAATTACTCATTAAAGAAACGGCGCTTTTCGAAACTGAACCAGGTTTTTTGCAAAATGATTCACTGTTTCGAAGCGATCGAAACATCACAATATGTTGCCACCTGCTGGTAAAAACAGCCCAAACATGTATAATTACACCCTTATCAAAGCAATTGCAAATGTTATCAATGAGGAAAAAATTATTTGTGTTGTTTTTCCTGCTTAAAATTGGATACTTTAACAAAATCAATAAACATTTTCATACATTATTATTTTTTTTTATACGTTTGTTGCCTCGAGGCAACATTGTACTACAATGGAAAATTTTAACATTTGGCACTTTTATGTAGAAAAAATAAATATTTTTATTGAAAACATCAATTTCTTTAACTGGACACTTGAACAAACAAATTTATCCAGTTTTTAATGTATTAAAAGTTTCATATTTAATAAAAAGTAACATTTTATATCCAGCTGTTGCCCTCAGGCAACATTGTACCATAGTGGAACAAAAGTATAACCAAACCATCATAATATTATGTTATTACATCAAGTTATCATATCCATCTTCATCTTCATCTCCATCTTCTTTCTCACCCTCACTCTCTTCCCTGACAGATTGTCACTATGATTTCATCTTCCTCATCACAGTATGACCCCTCATTAACTCCTCATCATCACCCACATCAACTGCCAGTGCTACCTGTGTTTTATATCTTTTTGAAGTGCTATAGAAAATGTGCAGATCATAATATATGCAGATATAGTATGTGAATTACTATTCTTATAAGTGCATTACAAAATCTTGTGAAAATTCGAATATATTAAGATAATTCTAACTCTTTTCCTAACAAATATAATACATTTGTTTTCAAACCTATTATGCCTGTATGGCCGTATGCGATTCCATTATGGTACAATGTTGCCTTGAGGCAACATACAGTTTTTTGTTATTTTCTCTAAAACATTTGTTGATATATAATGTAAAGTTCTTGAAAATATTTCTTCACTTGCCAGTGAAGGTGACTCCTATTTTTTGTGGGTGATTAAATACAAACAAGTGAAAAAAGCACTTTTCATTGGAGAAAATATGGAGCCATGTGACGTGCACATGTGCTGAAACAGGACACAAAATGGACCCCTGTTGGTCATGTTTTAGTCTTTTTTGCACTTTTATTGATTAGTTCTTGAGTTATTCTATCCTGAGATACGTTTGATCAATCAATTGGTGCCTTATTTTATTAAAAACAAACTAAAATAGACCACGTTGCCTGGAGGCAACACCGTACTATAGAGGGTAAAAGTAATCTACAAGTAATTAAATTTCATTAAATGTGAAGGTTCTTTTTTTAATGTGAGTAGTGCTTGTTTTATGTGTCATTAGGCTGGGCTTGGCAAACTAGGCCTATCAAACTATCTTTCTAACTTACCCTTGTAATATATATGCATACGTATTAAAATTCATTAAAGTAACTGAAATTAAATCTACACTATAAAACATACCGAGATCAAACCCGTTCATGGGTTCACCAAATCAAAAATGGAAGCCACTGAATAATAATTAAAAAGGTAATTGTGACATTTATGTCACAATTCTGACTTTTTTCTTGCAATTGTGAGTTGATTTCTCACAGTTCTGGCTTTTTTTTCATGAAATTTGCGAGTTTATATCTAACAATTCTGAGTTCGAAATTGTGAGATATAAACTTTCAAATGTGAGAAGTAAAGTCAGAATTGTGAGATAAAAAGTCGCAAGTACCATTTTTATTTTTAATCCATGGTAGAAACTGCCGTCGGTCGGAACTTTGAAACATTCAAAACAGTATGACGAAGCCTTGTTTGCTGAAATCACATGACTTGGCCAGTTTGATAGACAGTCTGAACAGTGGTTTTTGATACAAATATTTGTAAAGCTTAATGAAGCAGTGTTTCGAAAGTGCTCATCACTACTTCTAACTGACCGTAGTCTTCTCTAGGCAGTGCAGAAGATGGTGATGTTGGCTCTCCAGCAGAGATGTGGTCTTTTTCAGTTGCTGGTCCTCCTCTAAGGATCCCTGCAGAAACACACACAGACATTTTTAAGGAATCATCAGATATCATGCATGAATAATGAAGTGGAGAGAGGGACAGAGTGTGTGTTGCTTGGCTCAGTACCTGTGGTGAAAGTTTCATCTTGTAATAGGGGAGCTGCTGTTGTGTAAGAGTGCGAGGGAGAGACATGGAGAGTGGTTTACTGCTTTTGGAAGGAACTTCATCCATAACAGAGCAGCACAATATATCATCCATAACTTTAAATAAACAAAGCCTGAGAGAAAGGAAGGACGAGGGGCCTCAGAGGATTGGGCGAATCAGAGTGATTCCACTTTCCTGTTTCACAAATCCATTGGTACAGTTACTAAAACTCCCCATATCTGTCTCTTTTATCGTAGCACTTTTTCCTGCTCGCACACTGGGCCCTCCGGCTGAACGCACATACACTGCTCCACATTTTCGCCATTTCCACAACGTCTCAACACAATGCGAGCACCAAAATAACATGAGTGAGTCAGTCAGTTATGTGTAGGAGGAGAGAAAGACAGAAGGAAAAAGAAAGATATTGATAGAAATGAAGAGAAAGCAAAATTAGGTGTTTTACAGTAACAAACCCTGAGTACTCTTATTCTGAGCAGACTGCATGTTTGCCTGTGAACTGTGTGGTATTTATGAGCTATTCAGACAGGCTAACCTAACCAGCTTTTCCATTTGATGCAAATCAGACCATTCTTGGGTGAATCGCATTAAGAAACCTCAAATTAACCCTAAAATCAAAGGACTGCTTATTATAAGAATACTTCGCATAAAGAAAATGAAGCCTGTTTTTAGGACCATTACAAATTTTTCCATTTTGACATTTTCGTGACAGTTAAGCACATTTTTCATGGTTTTCAGTGTTCTTGTGATTCACCCTCCAAGGCCTTTTTTTTTTTGAGAGGGAAAAAATCCAGATGTGTATTTTAACCCTTCTTTTTTTCTGTTGCTATTGACTTAACTGTTTTTATATTTGGAGTTTTAAGCCCTGTTTACAACTGGTATTAAGATGCGTTTAAGTCGATCAAATCACAAGTAGACAAGGGAGATGATTACCCGTTTAGACTTGTTGTTTTATAATCTATTTTGTCCACTTTCGGCCACTTCTGTCCTGATTTCTTCATGGGGAGGAGCTATGTGTGGGTAAATGTATGCTGTTAGAAATAAGGAATGGTGAGAGAACATTTCTTGGTACATTTTCATCTTCAAACCAAACTTAGGTCTTTAGCTGACAAAGTTTAAATCCCATGTTTACACATTAGGTCAGTAGGTGGAGAGTGGTCCACCATTGCATTTTCAACTACCTTTGGAAGTGGTTGAAAGTGGACAAGCTCAAAACGTTTACACCTGTTTACACCTGTATTTGGCGTCATCCACTTGTGATCGGATTGACGAAAAGGTTTCTCAATACGAGGTGTAAACAGGGCCCTAGAGACCCCAGTGATGTATGTGAAAACTGTAATTTTGAAAATAATTACTTATTTCTTTCCCTTTGACAAATCCTTTGATCTGATCAAACCTTAGTAGACCGATATTGTTGATACTTCATCACTTTGTTTTACCACAAAGTAGACTAGGGCTGTCACGATTCCTCAATTAAATTTGAGTACTCGATTAAAAAAAATACTCGGTTGCAATTTACCCATGTCGAGTAACCGGCAAAATACCTGAAGTGGCAAATTCCACGGACGAGAATCCATGAACAGCATTATTAGACCGTTTTCTAAGGACGCACAATGTATTGAAACCACTTAAAAACCATAGCATATAGTGCTATTGTGAATTCGCAAAGGCAGCGATTCAATTAAATAAATATATGTGCTGCAGATTTTATATATATGTGCTTTAATTATTTACATGCTTGTAGGTTATGTGCGTCTCAGAGCTGCTGTGTTCACGTAAACGCTGCTCCACATGAACTGTTATCATTTACATGCATGTCTCAAACTCCATCTCTGCATATGCTGTGCATCTGGGTTGCTTAATCTTTCATCTGGGAACACAGTGTGCGTCATTTCATCAGATTTGTAAGGTAAATTGTTTATAAACCTGTGAACTGTTCATCTCGATTTCAAAATAAAAGTTTAAACTCTCGCTCTGAGTTTGCATGTTTTGATTGTCAACATATTCATGTTCAAGATATTACAGTGGCTGTAGCATTTCTATCGTAAAGAAGTGGCCGAATATTAAAGATTAAGTAAACATTTGAATAAAATATCGTTTGGCCAATATTAAACAAGGATTTGATCGGCTGTAAAGTGGACACCCTCTGCAGGCATTTGATGATTGTTTATATTATGTATATTATATATTTAAACAATGTTGTTCTATAAAACCATAAAATTCCTTGCTTTTGATACATTATTTGAACCAAACATTATTGCCTCATTGTTACTATATATGTATTTTAAGGCTTAGGTCTTTGCTTAGGTCTATTTTTATTACCACAAAAAATATCTGATTACTCGATCATTTGTCATAATAATCGACCGATTACTCGATTACCAAAATAATCGTTAATGACAGCCCTAAAGTAGACATGCACTTTTCAGAAATGTGATTTTGTATTTAATATTGTATGGGGTCAAGTGGATCCCAGAAAAAGCATCAATTAAGCATTTAATATTAAAAATATATAAAACCTATTCTAACGTTTATCTAACATTCCCAGAATGTTAGATTATCAGCATTTTATGATTTCTGAATACTCATGTGACACTGAAGACTGAAGTATTATATTCAGTATTAAGTATATTTATTTTTGAGCGTAGTATATTCAG
>RJVU01027559.1:11575756-11590208 GCA_003731715.1 Anabarilius grahami | reverse complement strand
CCCAGGTCCTTCCACCCCCCCCTCCCACTAACATACGATGACATGCACCAGTCACTTTGTATACTTTATTATTTAAATAAAATAACTGCTCTTGAGCCCTTTTGTCATTTTAATCAGAATGAATAAGCCAATCTTTATCTGCACTGTTTGTTCACTGGTTTGCACTCTATCTGCCATGTGCCTTGCGCTGCTCTATTTAAATTTATTTATTTATTTTTACATATTTTTTTTATTATGTCTTTTTTTTACATCCCCTTATTGTATAGTTATATCTTATATTTTATATTGATCTAGATTCTTAAGCTCTACTATTAGTGTTATCTGTATGCACCGGGGGTCTGAGAGTAACGCAATTTCGATTCTCTGTATGTATGTACTGTACATGTGGTAGAATTGACAATAAAGCAGACTTTGACTTTGACTTTGAGAAGGTGTCCATACAGATCCATTTTCCATGCTGCTTATCAGTATTATAAAAACCATATCTTGTTTTTATCTATTGTTTAATTAGTGCTGTCAAAATTAGTGTGTTAACGTGTGCGTTGAATTTTTTCAGTTAACGCATAAAAAATGTTTAACGCAATTAACGCAGCATCCGTTTGACAGCACTAATATATTTATATATAAGTATATTCATTAAGTAATTTTTTCCACACTATTAAAACAGTCTTGAGGTCTGAGAACAGAACAAAAGGCGTAATATTGCCAGGTTCCCATCTGCTTCACTCACTGGACCTCTCTGAGGATGTTCTGTAAAACTGGTTAGCTGTAGAGTGGCCTGCAATCTGTCTCTGTACTAGCTGTTCACTCTCAGCATGTTCCTCGTTCCTCAAATGCATTCAACGCATTCAGAGAATCGAGTTTCTTTTTCCAGGAAGACATTTTAGCTTCAAACAACTGCAGTAACTAAAGACCAGATCTCTCTCCATCCATAATGAGGGTGTTTAGCAACACATTAAGACATTTTCACATCAGTTCATCACTCTGTCCTGATAAATTGGATGTTATTGAGTTAATTGAGCTGATGTTTGTGTAAATATACAAACATGAAAATCTCATAATCGCTCTTAAGAGCTGAAGATCGGATCACCGCATGTGAATCTTTAATAAACACTTTTAGAGCAAAACAACCTGACACTTTTACCTCAGCACTGAAGCACTGCCTGATATGGATCTTGTTGAAAACCATGCATAATGTATGACAAGGGAGCCAAACAGAAACAAAATATGAAAAAATGAGCCTGAATGTGTGTGTTTTTGTATTTGTGAAAGAATGTGTGTGTGTTTCTTACCGTTAGCTCCAGTGATTGGTTGAGTCCATTTCGTTTGCTGTGCAGGAAGGCGCTAGAGCTGCCACCCTTGGAAATTCTCATTCGGGCCAGTCGGGCTTTCTGTCAATACATACACACACAGAGGAAGTTACAACTCCATCTACCAGTGCTTTTCCATCACAAAGGTCTGAGTCTCAATCTGATCCCTGTTGAAGGAGCAATTCAGATCAAAGTACTTTAAGAAACAAAATGGAATTTCACATAGATTGCTGACCGACATGAGATGATGAAAAACTACTGAACCAATCCAAATTACCCTGACAGCCACACAGTGAAAATGTGCACAGATCAGGGAATAAGAAAGCGGTTGCTTGTGCACACTACAAAGCATAAAAGAATGATAATTTAGAGAAACGCAGCTGTGTAATGGTTAATTACTGTAAACGTCTTGTGTAATGCTGAATTACGGTTAGCGCAGCTGTGTAACGATAAATGATAGAGCAGCGGTTCACATTCTCTCAGTCTATGTCGTTTTTATAGGCACAGCATGGATGATGGGTGAAAACCAGCAGTCGAATCCTCTGTGGAACATCAAATTTTAATATTTACAATGAATGAGAGTATTTTAATTTTCTCAGATCCAGAGGCATCAAATCATCTGATTTGTGCTCTCATTCTCTCATCATCTCATAGAAAACTGATTCTCTCTCATATTTCAGTTCCTTTAAGATTTAATAAGCTTTATTGACATGATAAAAAGAGTTTACATTTGCAAAGCATTAATAAACATTATGTATACACTAGATTCTTATATTTTCTTGAACGTGTTAGGGCATCGTGGGTGGTCGTCAGGGTGTTGCTATGCAGTCACTAAGTGGTTTTTAGTGCAGTGCTTTGCAGTTGCAAGAGCAGTGTTTCCCAACCTTGTTCCTAGAGGCACACCAACAGTACACAGTTTGGATGTCTCACTTATCTGACCCATACATTTCAGGTCTTGGAGTCTCTACTAATGAGCTGATGAGTTGAATCAGGTGAGTTTGATTAGAAAGAGTTGGAAAATGTGTACTGCTGGTGTGCCTCCAGGAACAGGGTTGGGAAACACTGTGCTTGAGTAATCTGGTTTTAAGTAATCTGCTAGGTTACTTAAAATAGACACTTTTAACTTGGACTATTGAGTCTATTTCATTCTGATACGAATGGCTTGTGCCCCTCTTTTTTTTTTTGACCAGGCAAGAGTAATTGTAAAAATAAATAAACATTCTTAAAAGAAAAGAAAAATAAATGAATAAAGTTGTCTTAATAATGCAATATATATATATATATATGTATATAACACTGACAACACTGAAGAAATGACACTTTGCTACAATGTAAAGTGGTGAGTGTACAGCTTGTATAACAGTGTAAATTTGCTGTCCACTCAAAATAACTCAATACACAGCCATTAATGTTTAAACGGGCACAAATTGGGCCCAATTAGCCATTTTCTCTCCCCGGTGTCATGTGACTCGTTAGTGTTACAAGGTCTCAGGTGTGAATGGGGAGCAGATGTGTTAAATTTGGTTTTATCGCTCTTACTCTCACATACTGGTCACTGGAAGTTCAACATGGCACCTCATGGCAAAGAACTCTCTGAGGATCTGAAAAAAAGAATTGTTGCTCTACATAAAGATGGCGTAGGCTATATGATAATTGCCAAGACCCAGAAACTGAGCTGCAGCACGGTGGTCAAGACCATACAGCGGTTTAACAGGACAGGTTCCACTCAGAACAGGCCTCGCCATGGTCGACCAAAGAAGTTGAGTGCACGTGCTCAGCGTCATATCCAGAGGTTGTGTTTGGGAAATAGACGTATGAGTGCTGCCAGCATTGCTGCAGAGGTTGAAGGGGTGGAGGGTCAGCCTGTCAGTGCTCAGACCATACTCCGCACACTGCATCAAATTGGTCTGCATGGCTGTCGTCCCAGAAGGAAGCCTCTTCTAAAGATGATGCACAAGAAAGCCTGCAAACAGTTTGCTGAAGACAAGCAGACTAAGGACATGGATTAATGGAACCATGTCCTGTGGTCTGATGAGACCAAGATAAACCCATTTGGTTCAGATGGTGTCAAGCGTGTGTGGCGGCAACCAGGTGAGGAGTACCAAGACAAGTGTGTCTTGCCTACAGTCAAGCATTGTAGTGGGAGTGTCATGGTCTGGGGCTGCATGAGTGCTGCCGGCACTGGGGAGCTACAGTTCTTTGAGGGAACCATGAATGAGCAGAGCATGATCCCCTCCCTTCGGAGACTGGGCCACAGGGCAGTATTCCAACATGATAACGACCCCAAACACACCTCCAAGACGACCACTGCCTTGCTAAAGAAGCTGAGGGTAAAGGTGATGGACTGGCCAAGCATGTCTCCAGACCTAAACCCTATTGAGCATCTGTGGGGCATCCTCAAACGGAAGGTGGAGGAGCGCAAGGTCTCTTATATCCAACAGCTCCGTGATGTCGTCATTGAGGATTGGAAGAGGACTCCATTGGCAACCTGTAAGCTCTGGTGATCTCCATGCCCAAGAGGGTTAAGGCAGTGTCATTTCTTCAGTGTTGTCAGATTTTATGTCACATATAATACAATATTTACAAAAAATGTGTGGGGTGTACTCACTTCTGTGAGATACTGTGTGTGTATATATATATATATATATATATATATATACCATNTATGTGTGTGTCATTAATTTAATTAATAAATAATTAATTAATAAATCCTTAAGCTTCCTTTTTCCACTTTTTTTCTTGCTTTGAATCTAAAAAAAATAGCAAGGTTTATGCTTAAAGCTAGAAAGATTGGTAACACTTTACAATAAGGTTCATTAGTTAAACATCAGTTAATGTATTAACTAACATGAACTAACATGAGCAATACATTTGTTACTGTATTTACTAATCTTCGTTAACGTTAATGAACAAAAAACTGAACAACTGTATTTTCATGTTAGTTCACATTAACTAATGTTAACAAGATTTTAATAATGTATTAGTAAATGTTGAAATTAACATTAACAAAGATTAATAAATGCTGTATAAGTGCAGTTCATTATTAGTTCATGTTAACTAATGTAGTTAAAGGTGCAATATGTAATATTTTTGCAGTAAAATATCCAAAAACCACTAGGCCAGTGTTATATGGTTTTTTCATTTGAGTACTTACAATATCCCAAATGTTTCCAACTATTTGTAAACTGTGAGAAAATTGCAATTTTAACCAAGGCTCCGGGACGTGTGAGGAGTCACCTGTCAATTGCGTCATACCCGCATTACCCTCGGTTTCCGAGGGTGCCACATGTCCCAAGATTCCGCTCTCAAACTTGCCATCATCAAGCTACGCCTTTGTTTTGAAAAGGCCTCTAGCGACCTCTAGCGGACAGAATTATTAAATACTGCACCTTTAACTAATGTTAACTAATGAACCTTATTGTAAAGTGTTACCGAAAGATTATATTAAAAATAATTATTGTGTAAGGATGTCTGGATAATTTTATTGGAGAACATGACAAAAATGATTTTCTTATTTCCTGAAGCTTGAGTATTTGTGTTCTGATCTGATTTAGCTTTGTTGTCATTCTTTCAGGGTGTTTTCGCACCTGTAGATCGATTGCATTGTTCCGGACTTAATTTGTTACAATGTTGCCTTTTCTTCTTGGTTGGATTTGCTTTCACAAGGCAATATTTCAAATCGTGCCAAAATGTGTTTATGCAAGTCACATGTGTGTACAACTGTCCTCAAGATGATTAACAAGTTCGCTTCATGAGATTATTGTGGTTTTTTTTTACTGTCGAGACGCGCAAACAAATGTAGCCGTCATTCCCACTGTTAAATTATAGGCTACTACATTCGTATTAATTCAAGCGCGCTCTCTCTGTATCTCCCAGTGCTGTTTTGTAGGCTAACTGTGTCGAGACAAACACTATATATGAATGTTATAATGCACCTAGAGCTGAAATCAAGGCTTCGTTGAGAAAGCATTCTTGCATGGAGAAGTGCGATTACACAACAATTTAAGAAGAAAAGGTGGTCTTTGTTTTTTAACTGCAGTAACTAAATGTGCTCACTCACAGAATCGGACACTGCTGCATTTTATAGAAGACATTTCCCATTATGAAATATGATATTGTTTGGTTCGTTGGACCGTTGGATCGGATTGCTTTCACACCACAAGCGAACCACCCCAGAGTTCGTTTGCAATCAGGCCGAGACCACCTCGTTCAGGTGATTTCGGAGCGATTGTTTTGGTGCGGGTTCAAGTGCGATTGCCGTGTTCACATATGCCTAAACGAACCGAGCCAAGGGAGAAAACGCACCAGGTTCCGAAATAAACGGTCTGGTGTAAAAACACCCTCATACACAAAGGCTTTTGTCTGGCCTCGGTCAGGTGTCTCTATCTGCATTGTATTCCACAACAGCGATCTCTGAAAGTCTTTGTCCATATTAGACATTTCCTGGAATGTCATAAGTTTTATTACTCCTATGAGTCTCACTTGTGGACTTTCTACTCGAGGGTGCCCTCCGGAGCATATAAATTACATGTGAGAGTTTAGCGTTCCATAATGCTCACATCGCCCTATTTTCTGTAAAAATAGAGAAAATTGCGATACCCCAAATTAACACGATAATGATATTTCATTTTTTTAAATATCACAATTATTGTCAATATCGGTATATCGTGACACCCCTAAATGAGTGTTTGTATGTGTGTGTTTGTTTTTAAATTATTGAAGAGGAACAAATTGTGTCTCAATTGCATCAGAGACCTCGCCGAGATCAAACCGGTATTCTGATGTTCATTAATTTCTCACACACACTTGAACACAGATTGAAAGAACATACACCACCATTAAAACCCTCACACACAAACACACACACAAGTCCCTGTGGGTGAGTGGAGTGCTAACTCTGCTCTTTTCACAGGAGATTGCCATCACATAATGGAATCAGTTTGGGCCTCTGAGACCGTTTGTGTTTCCAACAAATGCTGCAACAATTTTCGGCTATCGTGGAAAAAAAAAAGAGAAACATTTTTCCTGGGGATCTGCCCCTGCAGAACATGAGATGGGGAACGGCCGCAGTAATGACGAGGTTCTTTATTAATGTGACACAGAATATCGCTGCTGAGAACAGTTGTTCAAGACTCAGCCGAATCTAACCACACTGTGCTGAGATCAGATACACTGAACAAAGCAGCAAATTCACAGATTACATTTCATTTATACACATACAGTTTTATAAAGCCCACTGTGACACACTTTATGGCAGTGGTGACTGGCGAGGCCAGAAGACCTCTGTTATTTGCCGATCTCTCATTTCGTCCTGAATATTATGATGCGAAGTCCTTTATGAGGTAAATTTGTGGTCCGTGACCCATTTCAATTCACATATCAGAGTGTTCCTATTTGAAATAATTACACATTTTTCACACTATGTATTCAGCAGAAATATGATAATGTGCAATAAAATGCATAAAATGTTTTATTTCCAAGCTATTGTTATTCCGGTCAGTCTGGGTAGATTGTGGCCTTCCCTTGTGAAAAATAAGTACACATTACTTTTTTTTTTAAGTACGTATTATGAAAATATTATACTTTAAAAGAATATACTTAAGTGCAAACTGAATGTAATGTTTTTAGACACTTAATTCCATGTTAATTTATGGTAAACTAAAACATTGACCTTTCATTTCATTATTATTATTTTATCTGCAAACTACTGTTTTTTGAAATATATTTTTATAGGATTTGAAGTACACTACAAGTGTACATGAATTAAAGGGTTAGTTCACCCAAAAATGAAAATTGTCATTAATTACTCACCCTCATGTTGTTCCACACCCGTAAGACCTTTGTTCATCTTCAGAACACAAATTAAGATATTTTTGATGAAATCCGCGAGCTGTCTGACTCCTCCATAGCAATTTAATTACCACTGTCAAAGCCCAGAAACATACTAAAGACATCGTTAAAACAGTTGACGTGTCTACAGTGGTTCAACCTTAATTTTATGAAGCGGCAAGAATACTTATTGTGCAAAAAAAACAACAACAACAACTTTATTTAACAGTCTCTTCTCTTCCCTGTCAGTCTCCTATGCAGTTGATGTAGTAAGGACAGTGCAGCGCTTCCGTGTTCTACGTCCGAACGCTGACTCAGTATTCACATGGAATATTTTAACAATGTTTTTAGTACCTTTTCGGGCCTTGGCAGTGATAATTATATTGCTGTCTATGGAGGAGTCAGAAAGTTCTCGGATTTCATCAAAAATATCTTAATTTGTGTTCCGAAGATGAACGAAGATCTTACGACTTCGAACTAACCCTTTAAGTGCACTTCTTATTCACAAAGAAGGCGACCCTGGGCAGTATACCTTCAATCTCTACCCTGTAGCAGAATCAGCAAAGATTTTCTTTGAAACACGTTCAAAGTACCAACCAATGTCACTACTGAACAATCCCTACCAATATTTGTAGTGATCACAGTTATATTAACACTGCAGCTATATTGGATATAATAGAAGTATTGCATGTTTCTGGGTCACGTTTTCATTCGATCAGTCAAAGTATTTAATTCCCCATGTAAATGAAATTGTTACTAGGGATGCTGTCTAGATTGTGACATGCACGATTTGTTTATGCTTGAAGCATTCGCTCTAGCGCAACCCACCAAAGACCGCTGCGTAGTGTGCTGAGGCACTGTCTTCATTCTCTGAAACGACGAGCAGCAATGCAGAGAATTTTTAGCAGTGAGTCAGAAGGTCGCATTTGTTGAACTGTACTTGTCACTTAAATTCAAGGCCCACCACCGGGCCAAGCATTTAATCAAGCACTTACTTTTTTTTTTTTTTGCACAGCATGCATCCTCAAGATCAAATTACATTGAAAATTAAACTGATTTTATTTATTTATTTATTTTTTACAGGGAATACAATAAAAGAACTGTAGAAGAACCTAGATTTTATTTTAATAAAGTTTGGACAATTCCATTCAGTATAGAAAAAGTAGTTAACAAATACTTACAATAAAAGTCAGAGAAATTGGCCAAAACATTTACCTTTACATTTACCTTGTCAACCTAAATAGTATACATTTGTACTATATCTTATCTACCCCTTTTGGTAGTACACAGTACGATTTTTGATGTTTGATGTCCTCCCGTTAATTTTTAAATGTTTAAAAAATGAGGAGTCGGCCCAATTTTGACCAGTGCATAGGCTGTCCACCAAAATCATACACAACCATGTCACATAGTCACATACACTGACACATGCACACACACTCTAGCGCTGCGTCCAAAATCGAATTCTTTCCTACTATATAGTATGCGAAAAACAGTACGCCAGCAGAGTAGTATGTTTGAGTTCATAGTATTCAAAAAACAGTAGGCGAAAAATACCCGGATGACCTACTACTTCCGGCGAGATTCTGAAGTGCGCATTCGATGGACAATTTACTATCCCATGAGGCCATGGGAGAGGATTTGTAAATGGAGGTGAAGCGACGCAACTGATGCCGGTAGGTCACATGATAATGACAACATGGCAGATGTAGTACGTCCGGATTACATTCATACTACACACTCATACTATATGGAATGTACTTTTTCACGAAGGTCTAAGTAGGTACTACATTTACATTCAAATGTAGTACCTACTTAGACAGTATGTAATTTTGGATGCTCCATAGTTGTTTTTGTTGAAACCAATGCTGCGTCCCAATTCGCATACTTCTACTACGCCCTAAAAGTATGTACTCTTTTTGTGAACAAAAAGTACATACTTTTGAGTGTGTAGCAAAATAGTAGGCAAGCTTTGGGTCATACTATCACATCATACAATTGCGTCTTTGCTCTCTGTAGCATCCTGTCACCGTAAACTGGCCTGTCAATCATCTTACATACTCCACCACATTTCATTTAGTTAATTACCTACTGTATCGGAGAGAAATGCAGTAGCACATTGATATGCAGTAGCACATTGATCTGCAGTCGCGGGTCTTTCATGTGGAGAACTCTCTTCATATGCATAATGATGCATTTAAAAGTTAATGGCCAATCGGATCTTTATAAAAGTCTACATTGGTATTGCAGATGAAATATAACACGGATAACATAAAATAAATATTTTCTATCAGGTTAAAGCTGCTGTAGGTAACTTTTGTAAAAATGTATTTTTTACATATTTGTTAAACCTGTCATTATGTCCTGACAGTAGAATATGTGACAGATAATCTGTGAAAAAATCAAGCTCCTCTGGCTCCTTTCAGTGGTCCTATTGCCATTTGCAGAAATACACCGCTCCCGGTAAGAAACAACCAATCAGAGCCAGGAGGAGTGTCTTAGCAGTGTCAATCAAGCTCTTGTGCGGGCTGATCACACCCCTCTCATGCACAGCGCGTACANATGCAGTAGCACATTGATCTGCAGTCGCGGCTCTTTCATGTGGAGAACTCTCTTCATATGCATAATGATGCATTTAAAAGTTAATGGCCAATCGGATCTTTATAAAAGTCTACATTGGTATTGCAGATGAAATATAACACAGATAACATTAAATAAATCTTTTCTATCAGGTTAAAGCTGCTGTAGGTAACTTTTGTAAAAATGTATTTTTTACATATTTGTTAAACCTGTCATTATGTCCTGACAGTAGAATATGAGACAGATAATCTGTGAAAAAATCAAGCTCCTCTGGCTCCTCCCAGTGGTCCTATTGCCATTTGCAGAAATACACCGCTCCCGGTAAGAAACAACCAATCAGAGCCAGGAGGAGTGTCTTAGCAGTGTCAATCAAGCTCTTGTGCGGGCTGATCACACCCCTCTCATGCACAGCGCGTACAGGCGTTCAAATTCAAGATTACCGGTGTGCCGCAGCTTTGCTTATGGCGGACAAACAATCCAAACTGCCAATTCCTCGAGACGGGTAAACGGGACGGGTAAACGGAAAAAGACAGATGACGGTGATAAAAAATCCAAAAAGAAAGAATTAGATAGAGCCCGAAATAAAACGAGGGTAAATATCGGAGCGGCTTTTCCGAGGTGGAGGGAGCTACGTGTCCTGAAAGGATTAAAAACCGATGCAGAGTTAGCCACATTTCTGCTT
Organism: Anabarilius grahami; assembly: GCA_003731715.1. NCBI lineage: Eukaryota > Metazoa > Chordata > Actinopteri > Cypriniformes > Xenocyprididae > Anabarilius > Anabarilius grahami. The sequence continues at coordinate 11,579,807 of RJVU01027559.1, read as the reverse complement.
GACAAGTAAGTATCCCTGCTTGATTTGTTTCATTTTTTAAGAACTACACAACTAAGATAATTTCAAAACAGGACTGACAAATTATGTATGGCATGGTTTGTTGTAGATTTCAGGGTGGTCCTTTGCATACTGTAATGTTAGTTACGTTATATTATCTTACTAGCTATTTATTACTTATAGAAATAGTGCAACGTCATATAGTTACATGTATTGCAAAATACGTAATGTTTTGAGGACCAAGTTTGTAGTCAAAGTATGGGCAGGCCATAGTCAATGTAAATCATATTGTTGATGTTTCGTCCGTACCAGTGAATGTGCCATAACTGTTTATCCGCCGTCATCGGTGGCCCTGCTTGCTTACTAGCCTGCGCGTTCACGGCAGGCTCCGTTGTGATGGGGGAGGAGCTGTGGAGGGAGGGCTGTAGCGCAGCAGAGAGCAAGGGGGAGTGACCTGTGAGTTGTGCTTGTTCAAATTTTCAGGCTAAGTCAACGTTTTCTAAAAACTCCCTACTGCAGCTTTAAACTGATTATTAGTCACTCAAACCTCTCACCGTCGGTCGCACATATCCGCCATGTTTTATTTAACACATTGTACTCATGTTTGTAGTTCTAATACTCTTTTCAACATACTACGCTTTTGACAAAATTTAATCTCACATACTATTTAGGATGGATAGTATGGACATTGGGACGCAGGGTAGGAGTGCCGCAAAGGTGAAGCCAAAATATTTTGATCACCCCCAGGTGGCTGGATACAGTATAGGTCATAAACCCCACCCTCTCCATGTAATCTAATGGGACGTGAGACAAACTAAACAATCAAATTACACTCGGGCTCTGAGTCTGCGTAATCAGCGCAAGATGTCAGCTCCATATTTGGACATTGGCGGCTTCACTTTTCTACAGTGAAAGTGTGTCGTCCATCTTTTTTTACAGTATATGGCTGGCTGTGCTGTTCTCTGCTTTTTACCAAATTGTTTGCACACTTTTCTTTTTGTTTTCTTTCTTTTTTCTATCCGCAGCTATAGCAGCAATATTGAAAGCTCCAGTCTGAGTGTTTAGCGCAAAAGCTCATGCGATTGCTGCTGTGCAGTACAGTCGTGCCGTGTACCAGCTGCTTTGAAACGATTATCAGGTTGATTATCAACTGACTCATAACCTCACGACCTCCCAGTGTCCGAACTCCCAGTGTTATGCCTGCCTTAACACAGTATGCACCCTTTAGGTCTTTGCACACTGAGTCCGAAATTCGCATCTGAAATTTTCGCACGTTAAAAAATAAATCCGACCTCACGTTGTGTCAATCACGATTACACACTGCCTCTGAAACTTTTGTCCGCCATAAAAAAAATTCGGATCAGGTTCCATTTTCTGCGTTTTTCGCATCCGTGGTACACATTTTGAGAGATGTTTTGACAATTCAGAGCCACCGTACAAGCAAATGCCAAAATCCCAAATGCCATCTGAAAAGTTGATCCACGTCGTCTACAGCACAAAGCAGTAGCACTGAATGACAAAGTGTGGAATACAAAGAGTCAGAATATACAGTAAAGACGGATTGTGCTAGCAAAGCATAAAACTGAGGCTGTTTCTCAATTCCAAGTTCTCATGGAGTCCGGTCTTGCCAGGCGAACTTGAAAGAACGAACTCGGAAGGACACGAGGACACAGAACGCATCCTTGTGAGAATTGAGATGTGTTGCGATCTTGACCGTCTCAGCATATTATAGTAGCGGCTAACGCACAATAAATGCAACATAACATCACAAACAAATGTAATATACTATTAAAAGACTTCTATCATATTATTATAGACATTTTCATATTATTTTATATATTTTTATTTGACTGCATGTATTTATGAAAGTGAGTAGCCTTTGTGTTACACATGCTTTGTCAATGTTAAGATTATTTTTTATATGCCAATAAAAATATTGCAGGCTTTCTTCAGTTTATCACTTTATTAAAGTTAGGCAAAACAAAACGGACAGACGTTTACATTCACGACCCATCACGTATTTGCAAGCTTGTCGCGGGAATCTCATAAGTGGGAGCTTGCAGGCTTCCGTACGTCGCCCGCCCGCAGTGCCTTCTGGGATTTTTAACGGTTCGATTCTCTCAAGTCTGCATTCGATGCATCCTCGATATCAAGAACACATCTGGGTACTTTCATGCGTCCTCTGTTCTTGCGTTCTTGAGTATTGGAATTGGAATTGAACTTCAACGGTTGATGATGACGTAGAGCGAGAACACAAGGACGCAAGACTGCTTAAGAACGAATATTGAGAAACAGCCTGAGCCTAAATTTTTAGGATCATGGATACGAAATTCGCAAAAATGTCAAAATTTTTGCACGTAAAAAAATAAATCCGATCTCATGTTGTGTCAATCACGTTTACACACTGCCTCCGAAACTTTCGTCCGTCATAAACAATTTTTTGGGGATCAGGTTAGATTTTCTGCATTTTTCGCATCCGTGGCACGCATTTTGAGAGACGTTTTGACAATTCAGAGCCACCATACAAGCGAACGCCAAAATCCCGAATGCCATCTGACAAGTTGATCCACATCGTCTACAGCACAAAGCAGCAGCACTGTATGACAAACAAAGTACGGAATACAAAGAGACAGAATATAAAGACAAGATTGTGCCGATATCGCTAGCAAAACATCAAACTGAGCCACTGACATCCTAAAGTAAACTTTGAATCGCTCGGGATAATCACGCAGCTCCTTGATGAGGTGGAACTCTCCTTCCTCTCTACGTAATCTCGAGATTGGATGGACCCAATATTTCCTCTTTCTTTTTCTCTTTTTTTAAGAAGATAGAGGACAACTAAATCATGCTCACTGCTTGAAGACTCCCTTTTGTATTGTTTTGTGAATTTTTTCGCAACGGATTCATTAATACGCCTCGGACTCAATGTGCAAGGTCTCTGTGCATAACACATTTTTAGGATCACGAATACGAAAAAACGCATACGAAAATTTCAGACTCAGTGTGCAAAGATCTTTAAGGAACTATTATGCACCTTAGGGCAATGGTTCTCAACCTTTTTTGACTCTGAGACCCAATATCTGATGGCCCAACACAACTAACTTCAGTAAATTCAATTTCAGGTTTCCAGACGTTCTTTTTAACCAGTGACCTTGACATTTCTGGGCAAGTATGAATATGACTGTTCTAGATAAGGATTAAGGATAAGGATTTTTGAAAATAGTTTTTATTCTTAATTTATACCCGATTAAAATATTTTAGAGCTCCATTTATTATATAAATGCCCATGGAGTTATACAGCTGTATTAATTTTCATGACTTTTCCAGGTCTTGAAATCACACTTTTAAAATTAGGCCTCATATATGCAGAATGCTGTAGAAACCCTATTTCTTAAAAAAAAATGTTTTGAGGGAAATAAAAAATCTTGATTTTTATGAATTTTAAAAATTATTCATTTTAATATTTGCTATTTTTAATGATTTTAAGTAATCTCAAGGCCCCATTGGAAGTTTGCTAAGGCGTACTAGGCCTGAGAACCACTGCTTTTTATAAACAAGAACAACTCATGAGCTGTAAAATGTAATTTCACAGTGCCTGTGAAAACATGCTACATCTGTTTAGTTTAATTTTAAAATGAGCCTATGTTGTCTGGGTGACGTAGAGAATGATACCTGGATCTATAATATAAAGAACTGCATGACCTGAACAAATCTGTTAATCTGTGAGTCAGTTCAGTGACATACATACCTATATCGTTTTGCTTTACTGTAGTTTCTACAGCTGTGAAACAAGAACATTCACAGAAATGGAAGCTCAGGAAGCTTAAGTGGATTATATGTCAATTAAACAAAATCTCTCTACTTTCAGTGTTTGTTGTAGTTCAGTCCACAACAAAGAGCAGATACAAGTTGTATGTCAGTGCTGTGAATGCAATTAAAAAAATAAATAAAAAAAGACAATGCTAGAGTGTTGTGAGAGGGTTGTTATGTGGTTGCTAAGGGGTTTACAGTATTTTGTAGACTTTTATTAAGCTGTTGCTAGATTGTTAGCTCC
>RJVU01027559.1:11532167-11575645 GCA_003731715.1 Anabarilius grahami | reverse complement strand
TTTTGTCTATCAGAAGAGCACTTCTCCTAAAAAAGCTGTATGATTTTTCTGTAGCATAAACGGAGCATGACGAGTTACATGTCAATTAAAGCTTAATATTTAGAGTGGAAATACTTGCCTTTGTACAAAACCTTGCCTTAGCATGCACCACTAAGTAAAGATGTGAAAGCGAATCACAGATCATGTTCATAATTGCATTACGTGTGTGTGTGTGTGTAAAGCAAGTGCTGAATTAATAAGTCATCAACATTCACTGAAGTAGCACAGCTAAGTTCTGTTCTCAGAACTAATGAACCAGCCCAATTACTGGAACAACTTTGATCAAAACTCTGATTCTTGAACTAACTTTGAACAAAACTCAGATCGAATTGTGTGATGTCTAGGAAACGGTCTGTTCTCTTTAGCTCTCTGGCTATGCATATGTGCATTAGTTATTAATAAGGTGTATGCAGCTTTCTGTAGTCACTAAAAAAACAACTGCAGCATGTTCGTGAGGTGAGACACAATGAGCCACTGGAAGATGAAATTAGCGTATAAAATCTGAAGCTTTCCGCACTTTGATCAAAGTTTCATTAAGCTGATGCTCACTTCGATGGTTCTGCTTCTGCATCAAACCCAGCTGTCATGTCTTCAGTGTTCTTAATGCAGAGTCTTCTGGAAATCCCTGGAGTGCTCTAGAAGTGAGCCAAAGCCCTTGAGATAAACAAATCTCATCAGGGTAGTACAGACTAGAGGTCTTCTCTGGGTCTGAGCTGAATTGACCTGAATCACTTCTTACCCGAACCCGACGTGCATAAATTAATAAAAAAAAAAAGAGATAAACTTGACTCGAGACAAACCCCATAAAATTAGACCCGAGTTTTTTTCTAACTCGTCTGGACCCGAATGTAAAAAGCAACAGTCTGCAGCCCTGCATGCCAGTGGTGAATGGGGACTTTTTCAACAGGGTATGAAAATCAGAGACAAATAGCCTAAGAAACACCACAGCAGGTGTAGATTTTTGGTTTAACTTAAAAAAGTAAGTTACCTGATTGCCTTAAAATTAGGTTTATTGAAATTAAAAGTTTGAGTTAATACAATGAAGGCGATTGATTTAATCAACAGAAACTCAAAATATTATGTTATTTGAACCAAATTAATATATTTTTAAAATATTTTTTTACAGTGTACCTTATTTGTGGATGAAATGTATTCTCCGATCCTTCGTCTAAACATTTATGTTAGCTATGTTTTTAACCCATGTTGCCAGATAATGTAGCCTATAGCCTTTGTGTATGTCTCAAATGTACACTGAAAAAAAATAATTTTTTTAATGCAAGTGGTTACACTAATTTATCTTCATTTCAAACATATATTTTTAGTGGAACTTAATGTCTTTTTTAGTTATTTCAGTTCAAATATATTGAGTAGATTCTATTATATTCAAGTCTGTGGTTTTGAATAAATGGAAAAGACCTGTTTGTATTTGACATTCAGTTATGATGTACAATTGAAAGACTAGCACAGCACAAAAAGAAAGGTACTTGTTACTGCACCGGCATTGGCAAAGCTATTGCTCATTGGACATAGCATCATGCATAGACTCTACATGCAGCCATCTACAACCTAACCATAGGCACTACTCTTCAGCACAATGGTAACCATAAAAACTTCAACAAAACAGAAATTCTTTTGTAGCTGACACACTCTGAGGAAGGCTGAATGGCCGAAATGCATCAGTGTGCAGTGTTTTAGTCACTTTAAATGTGTTTTAGAGTAAGCCATGTTTGAATAAAGGCTGCTTCTTCTTCTTTCTTTTTTTTAAAAACACTTTTGAACCGGAAGTGCCGCCTTGGATTCTTTGTTTTCTATAGATACAAGTTTGAAACCCAACCAAAGGGCACCTTCTGGGATTACTAAATGGAGGTCCTTCCAGCAAGCAGCGCTCCAAGATGTTTTTCTTGATCTGATAACAGAAATTCTATTAAATGTCAAACATAACCAAACTGAAACATTAACAGGGCTTTCCCTTCACTCAAAAACACATAAAATAACACTTAATTTCAACATTTACTCTCCTGATCCAGCCATATGCAAAGCATGCTGGGAACTAAAAATCCTCCACCCTGATGTCTGATTTGGGATCATATAATTCTTTTCATTGAATCTGGATCAGAAAATCATTGATTGAAAAAATCACGTCCTTTTCGAAACATGAATGCTTTGGTTCCTATTCAATGTAACTGGGTGAAAAAGAGTGACCAGGACAGTTTCCTTTTTGATCCACTCAAGAATGACATAACAGGTTTGGAATAGACTTACAATATCATACCTTTCACGGTACGGTATTAACGTCCAGATCGTTTATACTGGTAGGTGGTGCTATGTGTTGCCTGGCGGCACAAGGCAGTTTGAGTTAACACTTTGAATTTTATTTTTAAGTATTTTACCTAAAAAAAATAAATAAAGGAAATTAAATACAGTTCAAATATTAGTTCAACTAAAAATGAAGGAAACATGCAGAGTGTGTTAGAAAAAAAGAACCTGTGTGGCAAGATTGAGGAATATGTCCTCTACTTGGGTCCTTCACCAAAACAAGTATGCATAACCTAAAACAATATGTAGAAAAATATAATATGCGCTGTTGCTGATTTTCCTCATTTTATTCTCAATATTTATAGCCTCAGATGCAGACATTTTTTTCTGACCACAGAACAGTTTTCCACTTTGCCACAGTCCATTTTAAATGAGCCTTGGCCCAGAGAAAACGGCTGTGCTTCTGGATCATGTTTAGATATGGCTTCTTTTTTGACCTATAGAGTTTTAGCCAGCAACGGCAAATGGCACGGTGGATTGTGTTCACCAACAATGTTTTCTGGAAGTATTCCTGAGCCCATGTTGTGATTTCCATTACAGTAGCATTCCTGTATGTGATGCAGTGTCGTCTAAGGGCCCGAAGATCACGGGCATCCAGTATGGTTTTCTGGCCTTGACCCTTACGCACAGAGATTGTTCCAGATTCTCTGAATCTTTCGATGATATTATGCACTGTAGATGATGATAACTTCAAACTCTTTGCAATTTTTCTCTGAGAAACTCCTTTCTGATATTGCTCCACTATTTTTCACCGCAGCATTGGGGGAATTGGTGATCCTCTGCCCATCTTGACTTCTGAGAGACACTGCCACTCTGAGAGGCTCTTTTTATACCCAATCATGTTGCCAATTGACCTAATAAGTTGCAAATTGGTCCTCCAGCTGTTCCTTATATGTACATTTAACTTTTCCGGCCTCTTATTGCTACCTGTCCCAACTTTTTTGGAATGTGTAGCTCTCATGAAATCCAAAATGAGCCAATATTTGGCATGACATTTCAAAATGTCTCACTTTCAACATTTGATATGTTATCTATATTCTATTGTGAATAAAATATAAGTTTATGAGATTTGTAAATTATTGCATTCCTTTTTTATTCACAATTTGTACAGTGTCCCAACTTTTTTGGAATCGGGTTTGAACATATAAATGCACTTCTAACACCCACACAGCCATTTTGTTTAACTGAGCACTAATTCAGTTTTATCAGTTCATCACATAAGGATTTGACATCAATCTATAATGCATACACTAATATTAGAGCTGTAATATTAAACTTGAAAGCTTTTTTCAGTTATAATGTCTAGTCTATTAACACGTATAACACAGTTTTGGTGCAGTACCAGTGCTGTATTTTGGCTACTGGACAACAGGTGAGACAGGGGAAGGTCACCTCCCAAAAGTGACTGCTGGGATAAACAAACCTCTCCCCACAGGTCTCGTCTGGGCAAGCTATTTGTGGAAGGACTGTCATTAGGATGAACATCCCTCCTGGCTCTCTTTCCCTCGCTATGTCTTACTCTTTTTCTCTCATGTCCTTTGGACAGTAAGCACAGCTGTTCCTATGGTAGAGGTTAACTCGGGGCTTGAGGCAGGTTTGTGCACTTATGCCACTCTGTTATTAGTTAACTGTAGGATGTGTTTAAACACACACCCACACACTCAGAACACATTTTTTTAAGATGGTCCTGTGAGGTTTGGTCGCATCTGGCAGCTTTAGTTTGGACTTGAAACTAAACTCGCATCCCCTGCGGCTGTGCTGAGAAAGAACAGAAAATGGTTGGCGACGGAAAATTCACATTAAAACTTTTTTAGGCTGATCCGACCTGAGATAATGTGAAGACTGGGCACTGCTGCAGTGTGAACGCAAAGAATTCTGGGGAATAATCTGCCATACTGGATAAACTTTAATTTAACACTAAGTAAAATGCTAAAGCCAGTGGAAATCTTGCCTGCGGAGACAATGTGGCCCGGTAAGCCCACCCAAAACCTAAGCTTACATTAATTCCTCATTGGCATACATTAAATCCATGACTGCGAGCATAACATAACACTGAGTGCAGAAGCTGACGTCTCTCGCCACACACAGGATGTCATAGGAGTGGCCTTGGTGTTGTTTTTCTGCGATCAAGCTAATCTCCAGTAACATTCGCAATTATTAGCATAGCAAAAGCAAGCTGAGAGGCCTGTGGTAATTTAACAGATAATTACGCCTAAACTAAATAACCTTCAGAGAGAGATATAGAGACGTTTCTGAGGAGGAAGGGGAGGGATGGAGTGATAGATGGATAGACGCAGGGCATGTAACCCTGCTGGGATCTCATTCTAGTCTAGACTCAATCTTTTGACGCCATGCTGCCATTAAACGTGTGACAGGTCATCCCTTCATTCCCCTAGGGAGAAGAGAAAGGCTTAATTTAACATTAAGGCTGTTTGTTAGAGGTGTTATTTCGTATGAGGACGGAAAAGGATGGTGAAGTAGTACTATTATCCTTCATGCACCCGGAAACAAACAAGTTTAATAACCTTATTCATCAGACAAGGAAAAAGAACAGCAATATGGCTGAGTGGATATCAACTGAGAAAAGACATAAAGAACCATAAAATACCGATGGTAAGACAACAGGCGATTGCAAGAGAAGACAGTCTGAGCAGCTGAGGCGGGTTGTAGGAGAATATCAAAGCTTCAAAAAGTAGATTTGTGATTTACTGTGAAGGATTATGTCTTTTATTGCGAAGCTGGGACAGGAACATCAATGCCCTGACAGTAACAAAAAATGACCAAAAAATACATATACCATGGTAGTACCATGATATTCTTTGAGCTACCATTGTAAATGTATATGGTAATCATTCAGTACCATGGTATATACACTACCGTTCAAAAGTTTGGGATTGGTTAGGTTTTTTTTTTTTTTAGGCTCACCAACAATGTTTATTTTCAGTGTAAAAATTCAGTTAAAACAGTAATATTATACATTTGTCATTACTTTTTTTTAAAAGAACTGTTTTCTATTTTAATATATGCAATTTAGGCCTATTCCTGTGATGCAAAGATGAATTTAGGGCAGCCATTACTCCAGTCTTCAGTCACATGATCCTTCGGATATCTTTCTAATATGCTGATTTGGTGCTCAAAAATATTTCTTCTTCTTCTGCTTATTATTATAAATGTTGAAAACAACTACTTAATATTTTTATGGAAAACACATTTTTTTTCAGAGTTCTTTGATGAATAGTTCAAAATAAACAGCATTTATTTGAAATAGAAATCTTTTGACCATTTCAAACTTTTGAGCAGTGGTGTTTATCAGAGTACCATAGTATTACCATCTAATACCATCATTGTACCATGGTACCACCACAGGGGAAAGACGTTTTGTCACCTGATTTTACTCACAAACCCTGTGGCCTTTCTCCACCCTTGACTAATAGCCTTCAAAACTGCCCTTGGGACACCAAAACAATCACTTCTCTTTATTTAAGCATAAGATGGAAAAGAAAATGATGTAATTTAACAGGAGCATTACTCAGAGGTAAACACTAGTGACCTGCTTCTCTGCCAAAACTGCTCTGGTTAGAGGAGGCGATGCCCCTCGGGGAGTTTTAAGCTCCACAGACCTGAACTTTCTGAGCCCGACGCTTGTCAGCTCTCTGGTTCTGATGGTAGATGCGACTGAAGTTGGAAACGATGACGGGAACAGGCAAAGCGATGACCAGCACCCCACTGAGGGAACAGATGGAGCCAAAGATCTTCCCTGCTATGGTCTTTGGGACCATGTCTCCATACCTGCAGAGAAAGAGCAAGAAATAGAGACATTAGTCATCGAAATATGCACAACCTGCTTCTACACATGTTCTTTCTTGTTAAACAGACCAGCAGCAGTAAAAAAAGCAGACAGATACATGTTATTACACCTACACATCTCAAGCTCCTAGTAATAATTATATTCCATCTGGTTTTTATTATTACGTTCCAAGTAATGAATAATCGCAAACTCTTACTAAAAATATTTGAATGCTTTTACTGCAGATTGGCACCTCCACATGCCACCTAATAGTACCCTGTAGACAAAGCAGGAATGCTGACATTAGAGATGCCAGATCGTAAATGCAATAAATGATTATTGAAGCAGGAGGGTACAGAGGCGTGAGTGGGACAAGACTTTTATATCCAATTGTATAAAGAGTCATTTGTCTGCAAAGCTGTTTGTTTGGAAAGTCTTTTATTTTGAAAACAGCTTGGAAAGTCTTTTATTTACTTATTTTTATTCTTTTTTCTTTTTGAGAGTTCAGAAAATGTTTTGTTTTGAGTAACTTACGCATGAAGAAGTTTGTTTTGAGAGTTTTTTATTATTATTTAGTAAGCTTTGTTTGGAAAGTCTTTTATTTAGAGAGCTGTGTTTTTGGGAAGTGTTTCATTTCAAAAGCTGTTTGTTTGGAAGGTCTTTTATTTAGAAAGCTGTTTGTTTGCAGAGCCATTTGTTTGTCAGTTGATTTGTTTATAAAGTCTCTCCCAATGCCATTTGTTTGGATACAAAAGTCTTTTTCTAGAGAGCAGAGTATAAATGGATAATGTCCCTTAAAATGAGGCCAATATTATTAGCATGTTGTGAATATCATCTTTTAAAAAAAGAGATGAACTGTACAAAACAGGAGCCAAAGCCAGCAGAGAACGAGAAAGTCATTTAAGATGTTTAAATTAGAGCATTTAAATCCCTCGATCCAATGCCCTAGCTATTTCAAGGACATCAAATACAATTCGATACAGTCATTTAAAATGGAAATACAATTACACGCACCACTGTAGATCTTCCTCAGTTTGCGTGATGGCCTGCCATCTGAATTCAGGCAGTGAGGAGTGAAAAAACTTTCTTTTTTTTTTTTTTTTAAGATAAGGTTGCTGACCAAATAACTATTCAAACAAATTGGATGGTTCAAGGTGGTTTTAGGAAAAAGGAAGACATTAGTTTAAAAAGCTGCAGACTAAAGTAACTGGATTCTGATGGAATACAGCCACAAAGCAAGCGAGAAAATAAGACCGGTGCACCTGGTGGAATGGAAACGATGTAAGCATAACCGTATCTTATAGATATGTATGCATTGAAAATTAAATTCATATGTGCAGATGTTCAGAACTACAAGAGTTTTCTTTTTAGCTAATTCAAGCCTATGCAGTCACTGCCAGTGAGGATTTAATTAACAGTGGATAATCCTGTTCTTTCATTAAATTAGTTTTGTGTGAGTGAGGCACAATTCAATCAAACACAATCAGAAAACATGCAGCCAGCCTAGGATTTGTAAAGAAACACTGAAGTCGGAATTTAAGTGTCTCAAATAATCAAAACGACTCATTAATAGGCAGTGCTGTTGTGGGTCGTGAAAGCAGTGAAAGTATTCATGGTTCAATACAAATTAAGCTCAATCGACAGACAAAATTAAGGTTAAGGTGAAGCACTTCATGGAAGGGAATTTAAGGAAAAGTAGGAATGCACCGATACCGATACCAAGCTCGTGTACTTGTACTCGTACTCGTAAAAATACCCCCGATACCAAAGACCGATACCTCACGTGACGTAACTGGCAGGGTTTTCCGTGCACAGAGACACCGGCGGCAGCAGCAGAAACAATGTCAGCCTCAGAGGTGTGGAAATACTTCAAAATTAATGATGACAACACACACATTGCGAACTGCATGCTTTCAATCACAATTCGTTATCGATTAGTGAAGCCGGGATAGGCGGAATCGCGCTGAATGACAGACCAGAAGCACTCTCTCTCTCGTAGTCGGCTCTCTCTCTTGCGCGCCTGAATGGTCAAATGCACACATAGCTGTCAAAATGTCCATCGTGTGGAGTATCTAACGTAAATACAGTCGGTTATGGCTTAAGTCGACGTAAACATTTGGGTGAAAACAGGATATGTGTCAGTATCCATGGATTCGGCCTTAAAGGGACCGTAGCCTATATTTGTCATTAATGTTAATAAAATAACAAAAGATGTTAAATAAATGTATACATGGTAAATAAACCTACTGTATCTGAAAAACAAGTTTATTTAATTTTGTATCTCTATAGTATTTGTTAAGGAGCCCCTAAAGGGACATGGTGGTAGAAAAAAAATGGGAAGGAAGGAAATTTTACGTGGTGGTGAAAAAAAATTTGGGATGGGAGGAATTTTTTTTTTTCAAATCTTTTGCGTTCCCTCGCAAAGATGTTTTGCGTTCCCTCGCAAAGGTTGCGTTCCCTCGCAAAGATTGCGTTCCCACGCAAAGATGTTTTGCGTTCCCTAGCAAAGATGTTTTGCGTTCCCACGCAAAGATGTTTTGCGTTCCCACGCAAAGATGTTTTGCGTTCCCACGCAAAGATGTTTTGCGTTCCCTCGCAAAGTTATAATCGTTCCCTTGCTGTGAGTTCGGACAAACACTTCCTCTTTAATGTCCCGCTGGCTGGCAGTAGTGTTTCAATTAGCAACATACGTTAATAATGCACACAAATAATGCGCGGCTCATAGAGTTTGAACTTGTTGGACTCAAAAATGAAGAAATGCAGTCAGTGCTTATGTCAAGCAGTTCAGTTGGCAATATATTCACAGATTCGAGCTTCCCGGATTAATAACTGTTAAAACACAAATGCAGCTACTTCCAATCATAGTAACCTAGACAACAAGCTACAACAACCAAATTTTCCTCAAATGTGCTTTATAATAAATTGGTCTCTATGAGCAGGCGGCGGAGATACACGTCTGAAGGGACCGTCTGAAAAGTGCAAAACCCAACACTTAGTTTGATTTTTTTTTTTAAATGCATAACGTTATTGATTATTAATTATTAAATAAAATAATATAATAATAACTTCACTGTTATTAGTAAAAATATTAAATAAATTGTAATGCCATCAAATCCAGTAAGCAATTATCATGCAAAAGCTGTTGTAAGTATGTAAGCTGTGTACCAACATCATTTGTGTAAAGAAGGCCTTTATGTGCTACTTGCCAAACTGAGTGTTGTAGTACCTATAACCAGCAGGAGAGCAGTGATGTATGAACTGAATTTGGTGACAGTACAGTGTGTTACAGTGAAGTTATTGAGTATTTTTCGTAATATAAAATGAGCAAAAGGGTTTCGGGTTTTGCACTTTTCAGACGGTCCCTTCAGACGTGTATCTCCGCCGCCTGCTCATAGACCAATTTATTATAAAGCACATTTGAGGGAAATTGGGTTGTTGTAGCTTGTTGTCTAGGTTACTATGATTGGAAGTAGCTGCATTTGTGTTTTAACAGTTATTAATCCGGGAAGCTCGAATCTGTGAATATATTGCCAACTGAACTGCTTGACATAAGCACTGACTGCATTTCTTCATTTTTGAGTCCAACAAGTTCAAACTCTATGAGCCGCGCATTATTTGTGTGCATTATTAACGTATGTTACTAATTGAAACACTACTGCCAGCCAGCGGGACATTAAAAAAGGGAGTGTTTGTCCGAACTCACAGCAAGGGAACGATTATAACTTTGCGAGGGAACGCAAAACATCTTTGCGAGGGAACGCAAAAGATTTGAAAAAAAAAAATTCCTCCCATCCCAAATTTTTTTCCACCACCACGTAAAATTTCCTTCCTTCCCATTTTTTTTTCTACCACCATGTCCCTTTAGGGGCTCCGTAATTTGTTGTATTGTTTGTAAATTTCTTTTTATATAACAACAATTATATATATTGGTAATTATGCCCTTTGAAGGTTATTGGTTATTGGTTATTGTGAAATGTTTGTTCTTTAAGTTTGTGACAAGCACATAAAAATTAGGCCTATTACTTTTTTTCATTAGAGTAATAATAAAGAAGCTGTCCTACATTCATTAGTCTCACTGTGTTGTGCTTGGAAAACTGCAATATCACCAAAAAAAAAAAAAGAGAGAGAGAGAGAGAAATTAATAAATGTATAGGCATCGGTATCGGCAAGTAGGCTACCAGAAAAAAGTATCGGTACTTGTACTCGGCCCTTAAAAAATGGTATTGGTGCATCCCTAAGGAAAAGTAAAGCTTATAATTTTATGAAACAAATTACATTAATTCTCATGTTAAAATCTGTGTATTATTTGAGCCGTAAAGACATCCTTGACATTTTTATGGTAATTTTAGGGTTTTAAGAGTAATGTTGTCATGGCAACAAAGTTGTACATTTACACTGTAACTCTTTTGAACATTGCTTGCATCTTGTGGATTTACTTTTGAAACAGTATTTTAATATTTATAGATTGGCCCCATTCACTTTCATTGTAACTGCCTAACTGTAACCCAGATTTTTGCTTTTTTAAAGAAAAGGAGGGACAACATCAACAGGGTAATCAACATTATGCCACAAGTGCTGCCGATTGATTTTAAGTTGTATTGAACCTGGAACATTCCCTTAAATAAGGGTACTAAAGCCAGAGCTGCTTTCATCCAGCTTAAGAAAATCTGGAACTCCAAGTACCTGACATTGGAAACCAGAATCAAACTTGTCAATACCAATGTCAAGTCAGTCCTTTCGTATGGAGCTGACACCTGGAGGATGAATGCGAACATTATCAACAAAGTCCAGACCTTCATCAACACCTGTCTAAGAAAAATCCTTCCAATCTGTTGGCCAAACACCATCAGCAATCAGCAACCTGTGGCACAAAACATCACAGCTCCCAGCCCAAGATCACAAAAGAGGCGCTGGCGCTGGATAGGCCACACCCTCTGGAAGCCTACATCAAACATCACCAGGCAAGCCCTGACCTGGAATTCTCAAGGAAAAAGGAAAAGAGGAGGACCAAGAAACGCTGAGATCTTGAGGCAGATTGCAAAAATATGGGTTACACCTGGAACAAGGTTGAGAGGAAAGCCCAAGACAGAGATGCCTGTTGAGCCCTGGTTGATGGGCTCTACCCCAACAAGGGGGAAAAGGCGAAGTAAATGCTGTACACATTCCAAGGCTCAAAACTACATTTGGATTTTCCAAATTCCATTTTGGTCACATATGCTCTTGAAATTTAGTCTAAGTGGCCTCAAAATATATTTGGGAGTATTTGTGCGAGTGCAAATTGGCGACGGCCATAAACCGGAATCAGCCCAGTTTTTGCTCCAAACACGATCAGCAATCGAACTTGCACACAATTTGCACTGCAATCATTTCCCAAAATGTCATTTGTGTGAAAATATTATGAAGTCTGTAAACAGGACGTTAACAGACCAGAGAGGGAATACACCGAAGACAGATGCAAAGAGTAGAACGTAGATGTGCCAACAGAGAAAATACTGTACCAGGCACAGCAAGCTTACGGTTCACAATGATTGAAATATAAGAAGAAAAATATAATAATTGAATTGGGGATGGGGGTTTATATGAATGTCTCTGAAGGGAACTGATTGTCTTCAGAAATGTTTCGATGGCATTTTCTTTTCTCCTTATCTCTTTATAAATTAGTGTTTATAAGTGCAGTGCTAATTTGTACTCAAAGAAACCACTGATGTTCCATAAGCGCCACCTACTGTTAGAGAGTGAATTTGCATTCACTCTGCTGTCTGCTGTTTTTGTTTAGTGCAGGTGTCTTATGCAGCGCAATTTAACAAATCTAAAGTCAGACCATTCTGTTTATGCTTTAGTTTACCTAAAAATAAAACTTCTGTCATTAAGTACTCACCCTCATGTCGTTCCAAACCCGCAAGACCTTCGTTCATCTTTGGAACACAAATTAAGATATTTTTGATGAAATCCGAGAGGTATTTTAAAGACCAAAAATATCTTAATTTATGTTCCGAAGATGAACGAAGGTCTTGCGGGATTGGAACGACATGAGGGTGAGTACTTAATGACAGAAATTTCATTTTTAGGTGAACAAACCCTTTAAGGGGTTAAATCTTTTAATTAAATCTAAATAAAAAACAACTGCTCACGCTACATCTTTGTTTGGATCATGATTAAAATGCAGTGGTGCCTCTAATTTCAAATGGCTACAGATATGTATTTTTTTTGTTAAAGACCAGTTTGGCCTGTTGTAGAGCAAGTAAACAAATAAATTTGCTTGAACAAAGGGGAAAAAGGTAACCGATATCAGAATCAGCCCAAATCATGATCGTGCATCACTACTTTTTTAATTTCTCTAAAAAAATTGTTTATTATATATACATTTTAGTTGTGGTGCATGCTCCTTAATTTCGGTGGGTGCTCCTAAATGTTTGCTAGTGCTCCTAACTTTTTGAAGTTGGGAGCACCAGTGCTATCAAATAAAATAGTTAATTTCGATTCACAGAAAAGCCCTGCAGTCTGACAGCTGAACAGTTTAATCGCTGTAGGTCGATGAGGGATGATGCAAATAACTCTTTGTCAACACTAGGAGAAAGAAAGGGCTTATTCAGGAATCTGTGTCAAAGCTAATATTTGTCTTATTTTTGGAGGCGTATTTAACACTTTCTGAAACTCATTTCAAGAGTCGATTAGAGTGTCATTCTAAGAGGACTGGATCGTGCCCACGTGGGAATATTTCTGAGCAAGATATCTCACAGCCTGTTATATAATCTAAACTAATTTACACTTTTACAAATGCAATATACACTGTATAGAAGTACATACAATACAATCTGGGACACAGAGAGATGATACACACAAAAAAAGACACAACTAAACACCCAGAAGGATAGAGGGTTTAACAGCTCTGACTACACAAACTACAGGCCGAACAAAAGCTCCCTCTGGACAGAGTTAAGGATTACGGCTTACTTCTAAATGGCTGTGTGTATTCATGAGTAAATTCTTTATTCTCATTCTGCTTTGATCTGTGAAGACAAATGTGTGTGTCTGTGTCTAGTACTTTTGCAAATTATTAGGAAGTGTATTTTGGACCATCTAACCTCAACAACCTGAAGCGAATCACTGTTCGTGAGAAGAATCGCACCTGAACAGTGTGTTTACCCCAAAAGACAAAAGCTGTAATTGGTGTCTGTATGAAATATTCAAATGCCGGGATTGGATATGTTAACACAAACAACATAATTCAGTTTTTGTTTCAGTAGCATATTTTCTAACATAAATAAATGTCATATTAAAGTAGTTCATTTTGAATTTCATTGCTCAGAAATAATATCACAGAGAACTGCATTTCAAAGAGGCATTTGTAATTCAGCTAAATGAGAAAATTGGTTAAGGATTTTTTACTTTTGTGTATGTGTGCATATGCTCAAAGAAAATGCTCTTTGATGTGAATAATAGACGTGCAGGCTCTTGCGGCTGTTGCGAGTAGGCTGTTTTATCTAATGTCTCACTTAATACACACAGACACTTCAAGTATTTGAGGTTTCTGATTAGGGCTGCTGTAAGAGCTTTAATAGTATTTGTAATCAAGGCTTTGACCTTTATTCATTCTGCTGAATCTCACATTAAACAATGAGATCCACTACCGTTTATTGATTGTAATTAAAATCATTCGCAGTATGCAAAATGCCAGCTCACACACATGCAATAACTCGCATCAAACAGTAAAAACTCTTAAAACACTGCACACACAATCTTTTTTCTGCTTTCTCTACATTCCTCTCTGATCTTGAAATGTGTCAGCCTACTGAGGTTTATACCACATCTGCATGTCTGCTTATCTATTTATTCCACACCTTCATATCGGCTTTGGATCTGACTGAAATGGAAGAGTGAAAACAAAAGAGAGAAACAAATGAGTGTTGGTTGTTTTGACTGTCAAAGCAAAGGTATCCACACGCTAGTACACTGAAGCTAGAGCTAGGTGTTTGTTTAGAGATTTCACTGAAGTCTTTCATTTATAGAGCTAATGAGGAGCTCGACATCAAGGGACTGATTCAGCCTAACTCTCTGGATCACAGAGAAGTTGCTCACATTATCATTTATTGTGTCTGTGTAAGCACAATAATGGTGGTTGGTCCAGACTCAAGCAAGTACACCATTTTGGGGGCACAATGTTAACTGTGTATACTAATGGAATAATTATTTGCAGGCAATAAATAAATTGTAAATATTATATTTTAGTAGAGGTTAAAAACGTTAAAAGCTTCGGTCAGTAAGCTTTTTTTTGTTTCTAATGCTTATCAAGGCTGCATTTATTTGATCAAAACAGTAATATTGTGAAATATCTTTACAATTTAAAACAACTGTTTTGTATTTTAATATATTTAAAAAAAAAATTCCAGCAGCCATTACTCCAGTCTTCAGTGTCACTATGAGCTGATTTGATGCTCAAGAAACATTATTTATTATTGTCAATTCTGAAAACATTTGTTCTGCTTAAGATTTTTGTGGAAACTCTTTTGAGAAAGTTCAACAGAACAGCATTTATTTGAAATTGAAATCTTTTGTAATCTTATAAATGTTGTATTTATTGTTCATCGTACTGATCTCAAACATTTGAATGATACTGGATTTGGTATTTTTTGGTATCTTGTGGTGTCATCAGTATGGAGCCCCGCACATGACATGCAAGAAAAAAAATTAAATCGTGCACACAATTTACTAATTCGTTCCCTCGATTTAATAATTCGTGCGCACAATTTACTAATGCGTTCCCTCGATTTACAAAATCACGCGCACGATTTACTAAAACATGCGCACGATTTACTATTTCGTTCCCTCGATTTATAAATCACGCACATGATTTATAAATCGAGGGAACGAAATAGTAAATCGTGCGTACGTTTTAGTAAATCGAGAGAAAACAAAATAGTAAATAGTGTGCATGTTTTAGTAAATCGAGAGTAAACGAAATAGTAAATCGTGCGCACGATTTATTTTTTTTGTCCGGGGCTCTGTACATTAGCACTGTCATGATGTCATTTTATTGCAGCTCCAGGGTGATTAGTCACATGGCAATTACAGCTCAGACGATTGGCTAAAAAAACAAAACAACAACAACAAAAACAAAAACAGCATCCACATTATTCATAAATTGGAACTGAAACCAAAGTTGATAGCATCACAAAAAGGACATATTTGGAACAAATGAGAGAAGTAGTAGTGTTATACATGTGAGTCAAACCTTTTCATATCAATAGTTTTGTTCCTTGCCCTACTGAACCAGTCTGTCCATGAAACTGCCCAGCATATCAGAGGAGAAATCAGAGGACATTGTAACAAATGTGATGCCAAACTCGCTGTTTCAGAGTCTCATGAGTCTGTAATCTTTACAAAACCTCCCAGGATCTGTTGCAGCTGTCATAAAGGGAAAAATCTGAAAGTCACATGGCGTTAGAGTCTCTTTAACACAAGCAGTCACATACAGTTTCTGTCATGCTTGACGACCGCTTGATTCGACTGTTTTTATTGCCACTGCGACTCCACTGGCATAGTAATGAGAAGAGGGTTGTCGTTAGCATGAAGAGCGTGTCATTAGCCTTTTAGCGCTGTGGGCCACAGACTCACAGTTAGCGCACTGTACGTTACAGCCCGACTGCTGTTACACAACACGCAAACTCCCAAACCCAAACTCTCATCCCACTCACATCTCAAGCTCTGCATCTGTCCCATCCTCCTCAATCCTTTCTTTCCCTCTTCCCACCCCCTAATGCTTTCAGATCCACCTCCCACAGTGAGTCGGTGTGACCCGCTTGGAGCCACGATTCCCTCCGAATTTCACGAGCCCCAGTGATGTCTGAAACAACAATTCGACGGCAGATTAGCTCAGTTCATTCACCAGCAAATCTGCTGTTATGTGCACAGAAGGATTCCACTGAATAAACGGAATTCATACCACCAATCTCCTCTACGTAAACAGCCTCCGCTTCTGTGAGGAACTGGACCAACTGTGGGGCTTCACATGCATTATTGAGCTTTTGATCAAGAGCCTGTAGTAGGGTTGTTGTCACGATACCAATATTTCAGTAGTTGATACTAAAACCAGTGAAATTTCATGATTTTCATCAGTTGCTTTTTGTCTTTAGGCCTTAATTTTGTGTTCAAGACTCATGCGTGGGTGGTTTTCTTTTTTCTCATCAATATTGTTCTTGATTAATATAAACAACATAACAGACTGTAGCAGGTCATTAAGCTGCATTTACACCGCAAGGCTCATTGCACAGATTCAATATTTTGACACATATTGAATTTTTGTGTTTCGCCTGTTTGCATTCACTTCAGACACATTACCAATGCACTTGTAGGCAATTGAAAGCCTGTCAGTTAGACTAGGGGTTTTCAAACCAGAGTCCAGAAACACTGAGGGTCTACAAAATAACAAACAAAAAAAGTTAACTAATAATTAAAATATAAATTAAATGTGCTGAATGCAAGAATTTGTAAATCATTTTTACATACAATTCTGTAAAAAAATGTAATGTTTATTTTTTTAGGGCAATATTCTTCATAAAACTGCTATGGAATATTTTTTTGTGAAAAGTGTTATAGAAATAAATTGTATTTTATTGATAATCTTGTTATATATTATGTTATGATTAATATATTTTTGATATAATATATGTGACTCTAGACCACAAAACCAGTCATAAGTCGCACGGTATATATTCGTAGCAATAGCCAAGAATACATTGTATGGGTAAAAATGATAGATTTTTCTTTTATGCCAAAACATCATTAGGATATTAAGTAAAGATCATGTTCCATGAAGATATTTTGTAAATTACGTACCATAAATATATATATAAAAAAATAGTGAGTGGATATGCATTGCTAAGGACTTAATTTGGACAACTTTAAAGGTGATTTTCTCAATATAATTTTTTTTTTTTGCACCCTCAGATTTCAGATTTTCAGATGTGTCTCGACCAAATATTGTCCTATCCTAACAAACCATACATCAATGTAAAGCTTTCAGATGATGTATAAATCTCAATTTCAAAAAGATTGACCCTTATGACTGGTTTTGTGGTGCAGGGTCACATATATAAATTGTTAAAAAAAAAACCTGTGCAGGTACTGAATTCTGTCAGTACTCAGTATTAACGATGCTATAGAGAGAAACTGGAACTGAACTACTAAAACTGGAAGTGAAGTATCGCTTTTGACATTCCTAGTTTGTACTGTGGGTTCAGGCCTGACAGACTCCATCATGTAGGTACTCTGGCTAAAGGGATCTAAACCCTAAGGTAGCTCACACACACTGAATTACACTCGCCACCTGCTCGGATCCAGGAAAGTGTCGGTTTCTGGGGCGATTGGCTTAATTTCAGACGTTCACACATATACACACACTCTAACATTTGGCATAGATTCAGCCACAAACATTCCTAAAGGATTCATCAGCTCATCTGAATTCCACCGCCCGCTTAAGTTTTGAAGTTTGTAAGTAGGTTGCTGAAGAAACTAGGCCACTCCTCCTCCTCCACCACCACCACCACTGTGATCCAGACGCGATTTTTCTTCCTTCTCCTTCCTCAGTCAAGGAGACCTACCACCCCAGTTTTTATTCACCCCATTACACAAATACACACATAAACAATCTCAATCTACTCTAGATGTGACATTCTGGAAGATGAAAAACGTCTGCAATACAGAATGACAAAAAGATCACAGCTGAATACACGTTCCACATGAATCCTTGACATGTCACTCAATCCTGTATCTTCTTTATTAGTATTTTTGTCTTATTTCCCAGGAAATTTCTTTTTTTCTTCTCATTTTAAGTCAAGTCGCATTTATTTATATGGCACTTTATACAATACAGATTGTTTCAAAGCAGCTTCACAGTAATAAACAAGAAAATAACAGTATTTTACAAAGTTCTTCAGTTATGAAATGAATGGAAAGCAGCTCTAAAAAGTGTCATTATTCAGCTCAATTTGGTTCAATGTTGATTCAGTTTAGTTCAATAACTGCGAATGTTGCAAAGTTCATTAGAAACGAACTCAGTTCAAGCAGCTCTACAGAAGAAAATAGTGCCATTATTCATCTCAAGTCAGGTCAATGTTGGCTGTTTAGTTCAATAAAAGTGCAAAGTTCATCAGTAATTT
This sequence comes from Anabarilius grahami, assembly GCA_003731715.1. Taxonomy (NCBI): domain Eukaryota; kingdom Metazoa; phylum Chordata; class Actinopteri; order Cypriniformes; family Xenocyprididae; genus Anabarilius; species Anabarilius grahami. The sequence continues at coordinate 11,557,345 of RJVU01027559.1, read as the reverse complement.
AGCAATAAGCATCTCTATAGAAGGCAATAGTGCCAATTCAATGTTAATTCAGCTCAGTTCAATAAGTTCTACATCATTATCAGCTCAATTTAGTTTAGGTTTTGTTCCATCCAATCAAAAGTAAGATTCTATTTAATCAACGTAGATTTATGCTTGAAACAAGAATAAAATAAGGATATAGATATTTTTAATGGAAAACCAGACAAAACACTTTTTGCAGTGTAGAAATGTAGAATTGCCTGATAATGGACATTTTATCCCTTGTTTTTATCATCTTTCCTCCCATTCCAGGTCCAAGGTGAGAACCTCACCGGTAACATCAATTACTCATCTCGAATGATCAATCCAATCGAGGCTACCACACCCTCTCCTGACAGCAGCACCTGTGTCTTATCAAATGCAGTGGCGTCACAGTCCCGATCTGCAGTATCATGACTAATTCATCCATCTTCTTTCACTCAGCTAAATAACGCTGGCCTCTGAACCCACAGCGTTTCTTTCTGACGAGGGATCGGTTACGCATGCAGGACTCGGTAAAGTGATACATGGTCCAGCTAATGTTGGGAAGGAAGCTAATATCCGAGGACACGCATATTTAGGCCAGTCAGAATGGAGATGCGGGTTAACGCAGGAATCACCAGTGTGATGTGCAGTGCTAACTGATCTTTGACCCAGGCAGGAGCGCAGCATCACCCGACCCTAAGACAGTGATCGAATTTACTGATTGGCTTTTAATGAAACCACAGACGGTCATCGATCCTAATCAAAGCAGCTTCAGTTACTGCTACAGATATGCAGTTAGCGCACCAGCACACACCTGATGCTTCTCTTTGTTCCGCGGCAGATTTCAGCACTCTTAAACTAGCATGTAATTGGTGATGACAGCCACCTGTCATCTGCCAGTGTCTTATCAGCAGTCACTCAGATTGCACTTATTCACAGCAGGGTTCACCATTTTACGACATTGTGCACCTTCATGCATATTTGAAAAACTGGCAGGCTCAATGGAACTAACACCAGGTCTCAATGACACGATCCAAAATCGGCCCACAGAATTAAACTTGTCCGAGCCTGATGATGTCATGTTGGAACGGTTTAGTCCTGCAGTTGTCCTGAGAACAACAGCAATCAAAATGCTCCGAGAACATTAATAGGATTTATAAATTTGTATTTCCTGATGAAAATACTAAGGCTGAGACAGAACACAGACAAATACTTGGTTCAGGAAGTATTCTTTTCTCTGCAGGGGTTTCAGCAGATCATTCAGTGAAGAGTTCTGAGCTGTGTATCAAACCAACCAGCTCTGGGATGAATTACAACATTGCAAACTTTGATTTGAAGCAAAAAAGTATTTGATAATCTGAGAAAGGTACAGTACTTTGTACTATGTCTTTTATGAGGCAATGTATTCAATGGAGCATTGCAAAAGATGCAATTGAATCAATTGGTACAATTCAACCAATGGTATCTATTCAGTTATAGTATAAAATGCAGTATATTAGAAGTTTATTGCAGAATAGAAAAGCTGACTCTGACATCATTCACAATGCTTTATGGGAAGGACAATTGGTGCTGAGCTCTTTTGGCATGGTTCTCTGGTTTTTGTTTCCATATATTTCGTGTGAGTGTGTTTATGTATGTATGTGTGAGTGCTGTCAAATCGATTAATCGCATTTAACATAAAAGGTTGTTTACATAATATATGTGTATATATTATTATATTATTCTTATATACGTGTATATATAAGTATATATATTGTAGCAAATTAGCTCAAAAGGGAAATATAAATAATCCATCATAACTCATTATAATTATAAATATTTGAATCAGTTAATCGAATTTACTTGATGTAGCTGAATCAATATTACAATCAATTAATCTGTTCGGCCAGCGAACACCCAGTATTGATCGTCTATCAACTCTTCAGAAAGGATATTTTCCATGGCCACTTTCTTAGCATGTAGCTGTGATCGTAATTGTTATCAGTGACATTTGTTTTATAAGCAGATCAGTATGGAGCCTGCATGTTGTGAAGATTGACTTTTATAATTGTGTGTTTGATTGCTCCAGACGCTACAATATGCATAAGTATATACGTACATAAGTATAATAATATATGCACACATATATTATGTAAACAAACGTTTATGTTAGATGTGATTAATCGCGATTAATTGATTTGACAGCACTAGTGTATATATTTCTGCACTGTTATCTTAGTATTTATACAGTATTATAGTTTTGGTTAAGGATAATAACCCTGTTTCTACAGAAGCATATACTTACTTTCTACTTTAACCATTTATATCTCATCACTAAACCTTGGTGCTCATGGTAGATTTCACTTGAAAGTTTTATGTCATTGTGAGTGAGTTTGCATTATTTTAAAGTTTTCAAAAGTACTATTCATTTCTTTATGCGTCAGTACTGTTTTAATGAGGTAGAACATACTTAGTGCACCTTTAACTTCAAACCTCAAACCAGAATGTTTGAGGAATTGCCTTTTAAGCACTGCATAAAAGGAGTTTGGAGAGGAGAGGAGCCTTTTTGTGGTGTACTGCAAGAAACATATCCCACTAACATAGTGTCACAGCCTCTCAATGTGGCATGATACATTTGGCGAATTTGAATATGCACATTTTTAACAATGCAATTAGTTGCCAAGGTGACAGAATAAGACTGAAGGAAGACTGCTGTGTTGTGCTCTCGGAAGCGGCGGTATATTAGAAACATTTGTCTCTCTCTTTGATCTTCTACCTCTGCTTGAGACATTAACCGTGAAGGAAACGGGGGCAGAGGAACGCTCTCCGTCTCCCGTTTTCCTTAAAGACAATTTCTCTTGACATGTGGAATCATTACCATGACTCCGATACCCAGGGTCTCAAACACCAGGGTTAGTCAATACATGTCTCCATGGTGATTTAAACAGCAGGGATCACAGCTGAAACCTTCTCATTTGTCTTATTATGCTGGCCATCATCAGTAATCATTGATGGCCTGTATCATTCACGCATTCTCATTTTGATGTGTCTGTGTCCACAGGCGTTTGTCTGCACGTGTGTGTGGTGTGTGTTTAAAGTAGTCAAAGGTACAGCAGATGCCCCCTTAATGGATTCTCATCGATCGAAACGGAAAACGTTCCAGCTTCACCACACGCTGGCACCTGATGTCCTTTATCTGTGTCTTTCTTTCTTCTCATTCTCAACCAAGTCTGTCTCCCTCTCTTTCAGCTAACCTCTAATCATCCTACTTGCTGGATTCCCTCACTCAGGAAGAATGTGTGTGAGTGTGTCTGTCTCTGTACCTGTGTGTTTTTTGTCTCTCTGCTTCTATATTGACTACATTAAGCGGAAGGTGTTGATCTAGATGAATCATGGGGCTTCATGAAATAACATTCAGGACACTTAAAAAAAGGCTGCGAAGGGTGTATACACATTTCCGACGTACGTTAGGATTTATATAAAACAAACTCAACTTGAGAATGTCCATGCAGCTGACTGTCATGGTGTCTGTATTTTAGTGACAAGAATGCTTCAAAAATGCAAAGGGCTATTTGCTGCTAATAACAGTTTTACATATTTAACGGTACAATTGATGTATGCTGCAAAAAAGATACTTGGTGAAAATGAATTTACATTCGTGATCAGAAAGCTTTAAAGGTAGGGTAGGCAGTTTCGGAAGGGCTAGCAATTGCAAGCTAGCTTTGAAAGCATAAGATTTGTAAAACACAAGGTCAAGTGTGACTAGTTAGTATGACCAAGTTATCCCCTGCTGGTAGATGTCATATACTGTAACTATTGCAATAGAGAGAATCCTTGTTCATTGACATCCAATCAAAAGCAGCCTTGTATTCTGACAAAATAGTCTTTTGCAAGCATATAAATCAAGTATTTCATTATATCAAATTTGAATTTGTAAATCCAAATTAAAGGGTTAGTTCACCCAAAAATGAAAATTCTGTCAAAATTACTCACCCTCATATCGTTCCACTGACCTTCGTTCATCTTCGCAAATAGATATTTTTCATAAAATCCGATGGCTCAGTGAGGCATGCATTGCCAGCAAGACAATTAACACTTCAACCTTAATGTTATGAAGTGACAAGAATACGTTTTGTGCACCAAAAAAACAAAATAGCGATTTTATTCAACAATATCTAGTGATGGGCGATTTCAAAACACTGCTTCATGAAGCTTCGAAGCTTTACAAATCTTTTGTTTCAAATCAGTGGTTCGGAGTGCGTACTGCCAAAGTCACATGAACTTTTGAAATTTCGAAACATTTATGACGTAATGAAGCCTTGTTTACTGAAATCACGTGACTTTGGCAGTTTGATACGCGCTCTGAACCACTGATTCGAAACAAGATTCGTAAAACTTTGAGGCTTCATGAAGCAGTGTTTTGAAATTGCCAATCACTAGATATTGTTTAATAAGGGTGAGATATTGACATGAGGGTGAGTAATTAATGACATAATTTTATTTTTTAATAAATAACCCTTTAATATTTATAAAATAAATGATTAAAAAATAAAATATTATACATAATAATTTGATTATACAGGTGCTGGTCATATAATTGGAATATCATCAAAAAGTTGATTTATTTCACTAATTCCATTCAAAAAGTGAAACTTGTATATTATTGTAACACGGTTCGTAGATGTGGGAAGAAGGAGGCGGGAACCGGCGAACATTCAAACAAAACTTTAATAAAATAAACAAAGAGCAAAACTAAAATAATGCCGGCAGACCCTCGCGGACATCTGCCGGCCACACAAACATAATAAAACATAAAATAATATCCAGGCCTGGTCCTCTCTCGTCCTTCACTGTCGTCGCTCCTCCTTTTATGCTCCCGGAGCTCCTCCGTGACTCGAGGCCGGTGCGCCTCACAGGTGACGATCATTAACACTCGCGTCACCGGCCTCGCGCCGTTCCCTCACGGCTCTCGCCCGCCCTGCTCGTCACAATTATATTCATTCATTACACACAGACTGATATATTTCAAATGTTTATTTCTTTTAATTTTGATGATTATAACTGACAACTAAGGAAAATCCCAAATTCAGTATCTCAGAAAATTAGAATATTACTTAAGACCAATACAAAGAAAGGATTTTTAGAAATCTTGGCCAACTGAAAAGTATGAACATGAAAAGTATGAGCATGTACAGCACTCAATACTTAGTTGGGGCTCCTTTTGGCTGAATTACTGCAGCAATGCGGCGTGGCATGGAGTCGATCAGTTTGTGGCACTGCTCAGGTGTTATGAGAGCCCAGGTTGCTCTGATAGTGGCCTTCAGCTCTTCTGCATTGTTGGGTCTGGCATATCGCATCTTCCTCTTCACAATACCCCATAGATTTTCTATGGGGTTAAGGTCAGGCGAGTTTGCTGGCCAATTAAGAACAGGGATACCATGGTCCTTAAACCAGGTACTGGTAGCTTTGGCACTGTGTGCAGGTGCCAAGTCCTGTTGGAAAATGAAATCTGCATCTCCATAAAGTTGGTCAGCAGCAGGAAGCATGAAGTGCTCTAAAACTTCCTGGTATACGGCTGCGTTGACCTTGGACCTCAGAAAACACAGTGGACCAACACCAGCAGATGACATGGCACCCCAAACCATCACTGACTGTGGAAACTTTACACTGGACCTCAAGCAACGTGGATTGTGTGCCTCTCCTCTCTTCCTCCAGACTCTGGGACCCTGATTTCCAAAGGAAATGCAAAATTTACTTTCATCAGAGAACATAACTTTGGACCACTCAGCAGCAGTCCAGTCCTTTTTGTCTTTAGCCCAGGCGAGACGCTTCTGACGCTGTCTGTTGTTCAAGAGTGGCTTGACACAAGGAATGCGACAGCTGAAACCCATGTCTTGCATACGTCTGTGCGTAGTGGTTCTTGAAGCACTGACTCCAGCTGCAGTCCACTCTTTGTGAATCTCCCCCACATTTTTGAATGGGTTTTGTTTCACAATCCTCTCCAGGGTGTGGTTATCCCTATTGCTTGTTCACTTTTTTCTAACACATCTTTTCCTTCCCTTCGCCTCTCTATTAATGTGCTTGGACACAGAGCTCTGTGAACAGCCAGCCTCTTTTGCAATGACCTTTTGTGTCTTGCCCTTCTTGTGCAAGGTGTCAATGGTCGTCTTTTGGACAACTGTCAAGTCAGCAGTCTTCCCCATGATTGTGTAGCCTACAGAACTAGACTGAGAGACCATTTAAAGGCCTTTGCAGGTGTTTTGAGTTAATTAGCTGATTAGAGTGTGGCACCAGGTGTCTTCAATATTGAATCTTTTTACAATATTCTAATTTTCTGAGATACTGAATTTGGGATTTTCCTTAGTTGTCAGTTATAATCATCAAAATTAAAAGAAATAAACATTTGAAATATATCAGTCTGTGTGTAATGAATGAATATAATATACAAGTTTCACTTTTTGAATGGAATTAGTGAAATAAATCAACTTTTTGATGATATTCTAATTATATGACCAGCACCTGTATATCAAATATATTTAAAAAAATCTAATCAAATATATTAAGTTGATTATATAAAATTGTATATTTAAATATTTTTCCAATGTCTGATTATGATAATTTATTTATTTTTCAAGTCAAATTCGAGCTTTTCAGAGTACACATTGTTTCAAAGGAGATTAGCAGATTAGTCGCATTTAGCAGATTAGATTTATGTATTTATTTTTACAAAAGTACTTATGTTTGACATCTTTATGATGCGTGAAGTGTCAATGGGAACCAATTAAAACCTGGTTTCTCACACTAATCGTCAATAACAAAGTGTTTCATGTATGAAGCCCTGTGATGAAGGAAGAGAAAGTCTGTCTGTGTTCACCCTTTTAAAGATCATTCATGATGTTATTTTTTTCTTTTCCTTTTCCTCTTCCAGGCTTCTGAGTGACTGAAAGCTAATCAATGGGACAAGGAGTCTCTTGAACACATAAACACCTCCACTTTTTCCCCTCTCTGCCCTCTGTTCATTGATGTCCCTGTCTGTGATCTCCACTGATAGAGAGAGACAGGAAGAAAGAAAGAGAAAGAGAGAGCATGAATGTGGCTTTTAATAATGCAACAAAGAGCAGCCACACCTGTGGTGTAGAGGCCACAGAAGGATCAGAGCCCGCTGAGGAGCCACTCTCCTGTGTGTAAAAATCTCCTCCCTCATACTGACCTTCAGAAGCAGTCTGCTGAAGCTAAAGTAACTTATTTGTGAATATACATACAAACATTAGTAACACATCACAGGGTTGTCACAGTATCAAAATTGCAGTAGTCCCAGTACTAACGTTTTGCAGTTCTCAGTACCAATATAAAAAAAAAAAATTGTCCAGTTTTGTCTGTCATTTCCAATTCAATTCCACATTTAAATACGATTGTCAATCCAGAAACTTTGCATCATAAAAAAACTAAACTTGTATTCAGATTGTGAATGGGTAATAAACAGAAAGCAATAGAAGAGCCCTTGTGATTGGCTTCAAAGCTCAACGCTTGTAAAAACACGCTGTAGAAACCTTTGACGCTCAAACAAACACGAACGAGAACGTTTGAAAGCAGCGCTTAATTAGCATTAAATGTCTTAAATCCAAATTAAATATATATTTGTAATATTTTCTTCTTTAAAAAGCTTAATTTATAAGACTATACACTGCATTATATTTTACTGCCATTAAACTACAAACAAATAAACACTGCAGTTGGGGTTTGGGGGTTTCTAATACAGCTGCTGAGGGAGTGATGGTAAGTTTGACAACTTTCTCTCTTTTGACTGCCATTTTATAACAGATTTCTATTTCAAATAAATGCTGTTCTTTTGAACTTTCTTTTCGTCCTGAAAAAAAGAGTATGTGGGTTTCCATAAAAATATTATACAGCACAACATTGCTAATAATAAGAAATGTTTCTTGAGCACCAAATCAGCATCGCATAAATAAATACAATTTTTAAATATATTAAAACTGTTATTTTAAATTGTAATAATAATTCACAATATTACTGTTCTTACTTGATTTTTGATAAAAATAAATGCAGCATTGGTGAGCATTAAAAAAACAACAACTTCTGAACGGTAGTGTATAGAAGATGATGCATATTTTATGATATTTTAACACTGCAAAAATAATGACCGTTTTCGCACTCATAATGAGTCATCAGAATGAAATTGTAGATTCTGATGACTGAATCATGACCCAGACAGCTGTGTGTTGGGTTCTGACAAAATGTACAATGTCTAGCGCCATTAACGTTCTATCAGTCCTCGATCATTGACCTCAGGTCGTCACACTGTACTAGTTCAGCACAGTTGATCTCATCTGCAGTGTTCTAGTATGACAATGTGAGTGTGATTAAATCAAGCCAACACACACACAGACACACACACACACACACACACACACACGTTTGTATCACTGTATTAGTGAGGAGTTGCATAGACCTCCATTGATTTTATATCAAGTTAATGATATTTTCTATGGCCTAACCCAACCCTTACCCCTAAACCCACCCATCACAGAAACATGTGCAAAACACTAGATTTAAATAAAAACATGTTTTGGCCGATTTATAAGCCCTTTTAACTAGTGAGGACCAGTAAAATGTCCTCACTAGTCAGTTGTCATAATATTTTACTACATAAGTGAGGACATTTGGCCCTCACAAGTATAGCCACACACACACATTTGTTTTTTTTGTGATGGTAGGGACTTCCCATTGATTTTTGTTTTTATATTAAGCTAATAATTTTGTCTAAACATTTCAGCTACAGTGGCCCTACAGAAACATTTGGGCATTTTTAGATTTTAATTAAGACATGACATTAAGATTTTAATTAAGACAAGAAATGCCGTTCACAAAAGATTGTTTTTGTAATGTGACAATAACAACAAGATTGGAATTCAGTGAGTATAAATGTAAGACAGGACTTAATTTGGTCTTGTAAAGTCTCTATATTATGGTTTTTGGAAGGGAGGATTTAAAAAAATAATTGGTTTTGTGATTTAAACCAAAGAGTAAACTTTATACTCGTAGAGGTGGAGAAAGTTGTTACATTTTGATAGGGAGGTCTCCCCAATGTAGATAATTTCAGGTTTTAATATCATTGTGAGGGCAAGTGGCTCCCACAAAGACCACACATCTGACCCATACACCTATAATATAGTCAATAACACATTGTAATAAGTGACAACCTGAGAATTTAACAAACAATAAACTATATACTTGGAAAACTCAAAAATACGCACAACCTGACTGTAGAGTGGTATTGAGAGGATAAGTCTGTAATTAAACAGCAGCTTCCTGTCAAAACATTTCAGCGTCACGGCTTGAAACCCAACAGAGTGAATGTGTGAGTGTGTATGTCCTGTCTCCATGTCTGTCCTGGTGTGGTGCATTCAGACAGGTGTCAGTGTGTCCTCTCTTTCTCACTTTCTTTCTGCCTGGATATTGACCGTCTATGGAAAGTCCAGCGAGCAGTAAATCATTTAGCCACTGTCTTCTTTGAGAATCGGGGCAAATACAGGAAACATCAAACGATGAGAGTGAGACAAGTTCATGTCAGTTTTCCTTTGAAAAGTTCTATAGTTAACTCACTTTTTCCTGTTACGTTGTTCATCTATGAAACTTATCACTGTTTTCGAAGTTAAAAACAAAAGTTATTGGAGTACATTTTACAAGAAAGTACTATTTCAGTCTTTCTACTTCAAAATTTCACATTTCAATGTGTTACTTGCCGTTTCTGTGTAATTATTTGTGAAAATTACTAGTAATTATTAAGTGAACAATGTAAATATTAATTACGTAATTAGTGTCACATATTAGGGATGAATGTATATTATTTTATTATAAATAATAAGAATTATATTGACACTTAACTAGTTTAGTGATGAACTGCCACTTTTGTGTAAAATGTATTTCTTTCTTTATATTATGAATTATATTTGTATTTAAACTGATTTACTGCCTTTTTTTCTAAGAAATAATAATAAAGCAATCGAGCTTTATTATTAGTTCTTATCTAACTAATCATAACCCAGAAATCCAGTTTAATCCAGTATCTGCGCTGGTATTCCAAATTAAGTCACTGTCATATAATTCCTTTGAATGTGCTAAAATATCACAAACAGCATGTGAAAACGAAAAACACTATCAGTGGGCGCAGTTCATTCATAGTAAATTCCCCCTTAATGTCCTCCTAGAGAGCAATCCTGGAAAAACAAAGCTTATCTTATGGTGAAAGGTGAGAGGAAGGGGAAAAAAGAAGAGTCCGGCAAGACTTCCAGCACGTTCGCTTTATGTCAAGAGGTTGGAAATCCAGTGACAGGGAGTCAATACCAGCAGCTGTAAATAACTTTGCCATTTCCTCTTTCTATCTATCTCTTTCTTCCTCCATCTCTCGTGCTCTCTCTCCCCTCAACCTTCTTTTGAGAGATCCATTAACATGCAGGACAAAGAGCAGAATATTCCTGTGGAATGTAATGACATTGAAGTGAGAGACTGAAGCCAAAACTAGCAGCTCTTAAGGTCCATGAGGCCCTGGTGGGAGCTAAAACACTGTTCGGATTCGACTCTTTGCAGAGAAATGAGACAAATGTGTGTCAAAACTCCACGTTTCGCTGTTTTTTTCCTGACGTGTTTGGAGCAGAGGAAGTATAATGTTTCCTACTTGAACATTCAAGAGGAAAAAGGTCTGAAAGCAAAGCACATTATTGTCAGCTGGAAACTTTTAAGTACTAGCCATCTCTATTGTCTTAAAAAAACAAACAATTTTACTCTCTCTCAGGTTTTAATCTGTTTTAATCCTTTTTTATATTTTGTGAGCAGCTGCATCCAGGTGATATTTCTATGAAGCGATTTCATTTGGCTCAGAATAGATTACTGGTGACATTTAACCGAAATGTGTTGGCTAATTCAGTCAAGGGGTTTAGAGAGCCCAGACGGGCCTGGCAGCGGACCAGATTCGCACAGGACCGCAGAGCTCAGGCGCGTCGGGACATTAAGAGAATCTGATAGAACCCGTCCTTATTAACCTAGCAGCTGAAAAGGAGCAGTGGAAGGAGTTTTACAGGATTTTCATGAAAAAAATAAAATCTTCTTGCTGGCCACCAGTGAATTATGGGTAAAAGCTTTCACAGTGATCGTCTGATTACACTGGAGATTAACAGTCTTAGAGCAGATTTGCTTTGATAAATCTGACCAGTGCTGGAGTGGGTTAGCAGTAGGAGTTTATCTGTATAGGACATCAACTCTCTGAATCAGAAAACCGTTCAAAAGTTTTCTTTTTAAAGGTACAAAGTTTAAGTTCAATCATCTTCATGTTTAAGGGTTACAGTATATTGTGCAAAACTGTCATTTTCATCATTAGACATAAGTCATTATCATATTACAATCTGGTCCTTTTTTTTACTTTCCAAATCCACACTAAAGCCTTTTTTTAATATATATATATATATATAATCTGAAATAATATCATTAGCCACCAAATATATGCAAAAATTGTTTACATTTAAAGGATTAGTTCACTTTTTAAATAACATTTTCCTGATAATTTACTCACCCCCATGTCATCCAAGATGTCCATGTCCTTCTTTCTTCAGTCGAAAAAAAATTAAGGTTTTTGATGAAAACATTCCAGGATTATTCTCCTTATAGTGGACTTCAATGGCCTCCAAACGGTTGAAGGTCAAAATTACAGTTTCAGTGCAGCTTCAAAGGGCTTTAAACGATACCAGACGAGGAATAAGTGTCTTATCTAGCAAAACAATCGGTCATTTTTGGAAAAAAATTTAAATGTATATGCTTTATATAAACAAATGATCGCCTTCCAAATGGTTCCGCCAAAACCGCACTTTCGTATTCTTCAAAAAGCTTACGCTGTATGTCCTACGCCTTCCCTATTCTACTTACGGAACGAACGCAGCACCAGTTCCATTTTTTCTACTATAAGGAGAATAATCCTGGAATGTTTCCATTCAAAAACCTTAATTTCTTTTCGACTGAAGAAAGAAGGACATGGACATCTTGGATGACATGGGGGTGAGTAAATTATCAGGAAAATTTTATTTGAAAGTGAACTAATCCTTTAAGATTTGTGTAGTCAGTTGCATTCATTATTATGCATTACTGTGTACCAGACAGACAATCAGGCATTATATACAAAATGACCAACAAAAACAAAAAGAAAACCTACATTTGCATTACAAAATGAAAGAGAATGTGTGAGAGAGAGACAGAGGGAGAAGGAAAGAGGCTTGGCTAACCACACTTGGACCTAGACAAGAATCCTAACAGGAAGAGATGACAGATCCAACACATGCCCAGAGTCCAAATGAATAAGCTCAGAATGAAACAGAAAACCTAAACAGAACAACTGTCTGTCTGCAGAACGTAAGACAGCACAGCACAGCACTGAGACCGAGACCCACAGGTTAGTCTCTATCTCTCTCTGTGGGAAGCCATGACCTTTCAGTTCCCAGTCTCTCTCTCACTCTCTCTGAGCAGACTCACACTTCTGAACCATTCATCAATCTTGCTGTTTGTTATTTTGCTTTTTTATTCTTTCATGATCTGCTCCTGTATTTTAGTTCTTTGCTTCTGATTTGAAATATAGAGACATAATCTGTGAGACATAATCTGTGTATGGCAATAAAAATAAAAGCACTTCATAGTTGATATAGAACTTGAACAAGTTCATATAGTATTATAATTTATAATGATATGATGATATATTTTTTTGTTTCATTTAATCTTTTTGATATCTTTTTTTAAAGAATGATTTCAGTTCTGCTTAATGTCAGTTTAGGCCCAGGTGGAATCAGCAGATTTTTTTTTTAGGTAAAGGTACTGTTTTTCTAAAAGTGCACATTTATTGTCAAGCGAAAACACTGATCAACAAACCTGTAATTTTATGAGTGATGTGCATTCCGTTGGCACATATTCTGTGTGGACCTGTTTATCTGCAACTCTGTTTTCAAGAAATGTTCCTCTGATGATACACACAGACACACACAAACAAATTCAAAGAATGCTCCTTTTCTCAGGTCAAGTCTTTTTCAAGTCCAATGCTGCTTTATTTTCTTGACTGTCAAAACACAGCACTGCAAAGCACTGTAGCGTAATCTATGAATTAAACAGCAGAAATAATTTAATAAATTAAGTACATATAAATGTATTCACAAGCTTGAAAAGAAATAACATTAAAGGGAGAAAAAGACTAATATGTTTAGAGAAGAAATTGTGAACGCACTCTTTGAGATTATGTATGCAGTGTGGGTGTAGCATAAATCTTCACAAAGGGATTTTGCATAGTTTAACTGGTAAAAGTCAGTTTTAGAAAAGTTGCTTCTAGACCAGGATGAGCACATTTGTGGCTATTTGTATGTAATTCTTTATGAATACTCAGAACTGAAATTGACGGCATGATGTGATGTAACGCTGCAGGTGAAAGAGTACTCACACACAATCCCGACTCTCATCTATCAATGACTGAGAAACGTTGCCCGAAAAATAGATCGTTTTAAAGACCAAATTAATTTATAAATGAAATCCAAATGGACCAATGTTGCATGGCAGAATTTTGCATGTTTCACTCATTTACTGATTGGAGTGTGTGTTTTGTCACAGTGGTTTTAACCTTTATTTAGTAATCACACAGAACAGAATAACACAGATACATGTCAAATTAGACAAATGTGTTAACTACGTTCAATAATTGTAATACCTTCAAACACATTTAATGTAACTTTTTATAATACAACAAAATGGGTTCAATATTCTATCCTCAAATGATTTACATTTATACATTTCTATTTGTTTGAAATGCTTCAAATCCCTTGATATTGTACGCTTCAGTGTTTATCTAAACGTATAAAAATGTGTGCTAATAATACACTATATACGTGCAAATACCTATGCGTACAAATGAGATCACATTGTTCTGACAGACAAGTAAGTAGGGTAATAGAGAGCAATATAAGGCTAATAGAGATTCTGAACTGTATCCAGTTTCTTTTAAATAGCATCGCCACTACCTCTGCTCTCTCTGTCTAACCTTCAGATGACTGTCTTTCTCTGTTTCCTTGTTTCTGACTGTTTCTGCCAGGCATTTTACATGAAAGTAAAGTAACCCCTGTTTGAGTTTCAAATTGAGCACTCAGCTCTTTCATCTCGATTAGACTGCACTGACTTTTCTTCTTTGACCCTTTTTATTCATCCATATTTCTCTCTCTCTCAATTTGGCTTTAACTCTGAGCTGTTCTCTGGCGTGTATGATTATTTTTTATTTTTAGTGCTGTACCACTCCAGTAATGTGTGTGGCTGTGTAGGAAATCATGGCCTATGGCTCAATATTAATCCAATAGATGAAAACATTCGAGCAGCCATGCATTTTCCTGTTTTAGCTGTATGAATGGAGTGTGTGTGTGTGTGTGTGTGTGTGGGAGGACCAGAGCACAGAATCTGAACTGAAATAAATCACACACCGCTTACAGCTGCCAAAAACACACGATCGTGAACGTGAGCTTACATGCACACGCGCACACACGCTTTCACAAAAAAACAGTGCACCAAATGGTGGAGGGTTTAAGTCAGGATAATCACTACGGGAGAGAGAATTTCACAGATTCGGTCTCTAGTCTGTTAGTGTGTCTCAGTTGAATTTTTATTCTCATTTGCAGTACCAAGAGGTTTTTACTTTATATCAGATCAGAAGATTGCAGTAAAACACACCTTTCCTCAAGACATTACTCAAATTAGAGGTGCGTGGAGCATGAGAGAGCTGTGTACGTGTGAGAACTGTGTAATGAAGAACACCTTTGTAAGAGACGTGAGAGTATACAGGTGTGAAACAGGTGTGTACTGTATTTATTCTGAGCTTTGAGGGGTGTGAGATCAGCTTGAAATATCAGCAAGCTCTGTTTTGGCACAGATGACATCATTGTTCTCAGTTTTTAAAGATATGAATGTGTCTGTGTGTGACCAGACATGCAAAAAAAGAGTCACTGACAATCTTTTGTTCTTATACCGCATGCATTATTGAGGATGCATAGATTCACTTTTCAATCTCCACTTGTTGCTTTACTGTTCTTGAAGGTTTACTGTCAGAATTTTCTTAGCGCTTGTTGGATTTATATGTGCTAGTTCACACAGAATTTTATTATTCACTAGTGATTGTTGTTAGTCTTGTATAAAATGGCTCGCATAACAACACACAGATGGAAATAGCTGCAAAGAACACAAAGAGTCATAAAACATAATTGGACACTTAAGGCATATTAAAACAAATTTATAAATATCACTGCATCCCTTGTGGAAAAAGTACACTTTAGCACACCTTTGAAGAGTACTTATTACAGAAATAAGAACATAGTTAAACTTAACACGCTGGCAAAATGGGCTTTCAATAAAACTTGTCTGCCTATACAGTTGAAAGGCTTTTTTTTTTTCCCTTTTCTTTTAATCTGTGCTACCTGATTAGAGAAAAAAAAACGTCCCTTTTGCCAAATAGGTAGGCAAACTTCAACACCCATAATGCACTTGGCATGTTGTCGTCTCACTTATAGATATAGGTGCGTTCACGCCATGTCATAATTACTGCAATTACGTTATTTCAACTTGTAAAAAGCGTTCTCACAGAGCTCGTAATTACATCTTGTCAGATGGGAACCTTTTGAGAGCTCCTACTTGTACCACGTGATCACTGTACCACCTGACCACTGCAGATTCAATTAGGCATTGATAGTGGTGCCATAGAAATGCATTCCCTGTCCGAGATGAACAGCTCCTAATATAATGTCATGTGTTGTCATCTTGAGACCATGGTAATTACGACATGGTGTGAATGCAGTATGTATATGTATGTTCCTCATTTGATTGCTCCTAGGGTTGCAAAATTCTGGGAATTTTCAAAGCTGGAAACTTTCCATGGGAATTTACGGGAATATATGGGAATTAGCAGGAATTAATGGGAATAAACAGGGAATTTGAAAAATTGCAGGTTAGCCTATAACAGGGTACTTAATTGTAGTTGGAAAAACCATTTTGCAGCATATTTTTGGTTAAAACAACCAGATTTAATACAATTTCAGTTGAATTTTTACCCTGCGTATTTCTCAATCACATTCACTCAGCACAATACTTGCTGCAGGGCTATTAAGGCCACACACCCTGCATGCACTGTGCATTCCCCCAGTCCATAACATGCACATTTTATCAAAAATACAGAAAAAAACAGTAATATTGTGAAATATAACTACAATTTTAAAATAATGGTTTTCTATTTTAATATACATTAAAATATAATTTATTTCTGTGATGCAAAGCTGAATTTTCAACGTCATTTCTCCAATCTTCAATGTCACATGATCCTTTAAAAGTCATTCTAATATGTTAATTTGATACTCAATTATCAATGTTGGAAACCGTTGTGCTGCTTAATATTTTTTCTAACCTGTTATATTTTTTTTCAGGATTCTTTGATGAATAAAAATTTAAAGAACAGCATTTATTTAAAATAGAAATCTTTTGTAACAATATACCGTTCAAAATTTTGGGGTCAGTAATTTTTTTCTTTCTTTTTTTGAAAGAAATTAATACTTTTATTTAGCAAGGATGTGTGAAATTGATAAAAGTGATATTAAAGTGATATTGTTAGAAAAGATTTCTATTTTGAATAAATCCTGTTCTTTTGAACTTTTATTCATCAATGAATCCTGAAAAATTTATTACAGTTCCAAAAAAATATTAAGCAGCACAACTGTTTCCAACATTGATAACAAGTGAGTATCAAATAAGCATATTACAATGATTTCTGAAGGATCATGTGACACTGAAATAAATAACACAAAACAATTTCTGCAATAAAAAATATATTTATTTTAGATATTTACTAAATTAGAATTAATTGAATGTGAAAAAGAAATAACTGTTATTTCATGTTATGACCAAACAAAATGTTTATATTTATGTTTGTATATGATACATTTTATATAAATATTATACATTTATATAAATTTCCCAAAATTTCCAATTAATTCCCATAAATTCCCAAAAATTCCTGTAAATTCCTGTTAAGTTTCCACATTGGAATATTTCCAAAATTCCCCAGGTTAAGTTCCCGTGGAAAGTTTCCGGAAATTTACCGGAAACTTTCCACCCCTTTGCAACCCTAATTGCTCCAGACACGTTGGCGCACCAACTATCTTGGAACGGTCAGCGTGTCGTTACTCACAGTAAGAATCAGTAATGCCACAACATTACGCAGCTTCTGGTTGCGAAACTACCAAGATTTAAATTCCCCAAACCTTTCACAGGTGAGAATGTGTTAGTTTGTGTTTTTATATGTATTAACTCAATATTACAGGTTTTTTAATGTTTTTACTTTTACTATGGTAACTTTTTAATGTAGAGTTAGCTGACAGCTTCGTCTTGTGTTAGTTTAGCAAAATAATTTGTTGACGTCTAGAAAGCATTAGTACCCAGCCCGCCCCCTTTTTAGTGAAGTATTTTTCCTTTAGTGAAGTTTTCATTAAAGTTATAAGTCATGAACCAAGACAATCAGCTACTAGGTCTCTGATTGGTGTAATTTTCTGTACAGCATCATGGGTAATGTAGTTTTTCACCAGGAATTCCGCACAATTCAGCACAAGCAAATACCATCGATTAACAACCTCGTAGCTCACAGTAGGTCTGTCTTTAAAGGTTTATAAGTTACCGTTCAAAATCAACTTCCCTATGGAGAAAATGAATGGAGTTTTTACTTCCGGAACCCGACCGTTGCACTCTATTGCAGATAAATATATTCATAAATGCAGTAATTGCATAATTGCAACTTGCTCTCTAATGTTCACGGACCAATATGGCGGACGGCTTATCCGTATAACAGTCCATGGAAACAGCCGCTAATGAGGCATTTATGTATATATTAGGGGTGCAACGGTTCTCGGTAAAAAATCGAACCGTACGGTTCTCCACTTACGATTCTCCACTTACGATTCGGTACGCACTTGCACCGCGGTCCATCTCGAATGACGACGCATCTATTGGTTAATATGGTTTGTTTAATATAGCAACGTGGAAAACAGACAGAGTTCAGATAATGTATGTTTCAGTCGATGGATGCGCAAAACGTTACAACAACGATAATCAAAAAGCGTGGACAAAACAGTCACTCTTTGTAAACTGTTAACTGCGAGTGCCGTATGCTTTAATGTCCAGTCATTTACGCCGTCATCACCCGGGTGTTGATAGCGCGCAAGCGCAGGTGAGACCTGAACAGCACACGTTGCTATTTGTGTTTAAACTAAACTCATTTAAGCCTTGCTGATTTAAACCTTCAAGAACAAGATGCGAAAGAGAACTCGCACGCGCTGTGAGAAGATTTGTGTGCGCTCATCCGAAGCGCACACACGCTTATTTCAGTCAGCGCACAAATACTGAGTTCTCTTTCAAGTCTTGCGCTTCAGCGGACAAATTCATACAAAAACTATGTCAGCATGCCCGTCTTGGCGAGTATCCTAGCAAACATAGTCGGTTATATCTTAAGTGAACGTATATTAGTTGAGAAAGACAGCGCATGTGTAACAGTATATGTACTGGATCAAACAACAAATAACAAAGAAATCACTCACTGCTCTTGACTGAATAGTTTTTGTAACTTCAATAATGATTAATCTTTATTTATTTTATACAGTAAAGATAATATGCAGTGTTATTTTATATTTGATTACTTTATTTATTTTCTGTACCTGAAAACTACTGTTAGATCCCTGAAAAACCTGAAAAGCACTGTTTATTTTATTTGAATATTTGCTTTATTGTACTTATTTGTGATGTTGCTTGTAGTTTGATTGTTTGTTCTTATTTTCTTTATTTTTATTTGACAGTAGTCCTATTTTCCCTAAACATAGCACATACCGAACCTTACCGAAACCGTGACCCTAAAACCGTGATACGAACCGAACTGTGAGCAATTTGAACCGTTGCACCCCTAGTATATATATATATACACTCACCTAAAGGATTATTAGGAACACCATACTAATACTGTGGTTGACCCCTTTCGCCTTCAGAACTGCCTTAATTCTATGTGGCATTGATTCAACAAGGTGCTGAAAGCATTCTTTAGAAATGTTGGCCCATATTGATAGGATAGCATCTTGCAGTTGATGGAGATTTGTGGGATGCACATCCAGGGCATGAAGCTCCCGTTCCACCACATCCCAAAGATGCTCTATTGGGTTGAGATCTGGTGACTGTGGGGGCCATTTTAGTACAGTGAACTCATTGTCATGTTCAAGAAACCAATTTGAAATGATTCGAGCTTTGTGACATGGTGCATTATCCTGCTGGAAGTAGCCATCAGAGGATGGGTACATGGTGGTCATAAAGGGATGGACATGGTCAGAAACAATGCTCAGGTAGGCCGTGGCATTTAAACGATGCCCAATTGGCACTAAGGGGCCTAAAGTGTGCCAAGAAAACATCCCCCACACCATTACACCACCACCACCAGCCTGCACAGTGGTAACAAGGCATGATGGATCCATGTTCTCATTCTGTTTACGCCAAATTCTGACTCTACCATCTGAATGTCTCAACAGAAATCGAGACTCATCAGACCAGGCAACATTTTTCCAGTCTTCAACTGTCCAATTTTGGTGAGCTCGTGCAAATTGTAGCCTCTTTTTCCTATTTGTAGTGGAGATGAGTGGTACCCGGTGGGGTCTTCTGCTGTTGTAGCCCATCCGCCTCAAGGTTGTGCGTGTTGTGGCTTCACAAATGCTTTGCTGCATACCTCGGTTGTAACGAGTGGTTATTTCAGTCAAAGTTGCTCTTCTATCAGCTTGAATCAGTCGGCCCATTCTCCTCTGACCTCTAGCATCAACAAGGCATTTTCGCCCACAGGACTGCCGCATACTGGATGTTTTTCCCTTTTCACACCATTCTTTGTAAACCCTAGAAATGGTTGTGCGTGAAAATCCCAGTAACTGAGCAGATTGTGAAATACTCAGACCGGCCCGTCTGGCACCAACAACCATGCCACGCTCAAAATTGCTTAAATCACCTTTCTTTCCCATTCTGACATTCAGTTTGGAGTTCAGGAGATTGTCTTGACCAGGACCACACCCCTAAATGCATTGAAGCAACTGCCATGTGATTGGTTGATTAGATAATTGCATTAATGAGAAATTGAACAGGTGTTCCTAATAATCCTTTAGGTGAGTGTATATCTATATATATATCTATGGTCTCGCCAGTCTACTATGGATACGGCTATCAGAGTCAGATACCATCTTGCTTTAATAGGAAATACTTTTTAGCAAACTTTTAATCTTAATGGAGTCGACTTGTATTGTTCCCGGGTGGAAGAATTCAAAGATCAAACGTTTAGCGGGAGTGAGTTACTTTCGGCTTCCAGTGAAGGATCCAGCGCATTGTAGGCAGTGGCTAAAGGCTGCAAAGGATTGTAAATATGGAGAGAACGCCATGAAGTAAAATCTGATGGGAAATCTGTAGCCAGTATTTCAAATTGGATGACCACAAACACTAGGCCAAAACAGAGGGAGAAAACTGAAATAAACTGCCATTCTCTTAGTTTTTACGAAAGCCCTGGAGCTGTCAAAAGTTATACTTTAATAGTGAAGATACACTTAAATGTATTTGTAATTACACATTTTTAAGGATTCAGTTGTAATTTAGTACATTTAATTTATATTAAATAAAATGTAATTAATAAAACATATGTTTTTATTTTATGTTGTGTAAAAGTAGCATAAAAAGTTTGTTCAGACAAAAGGTCTAGAATCATTTGTTTTCAGATGCCACTTGATGTTTTGTTATGCAATGTAATGAAATTCATACATTTTAAATTTGACTTTCAAAAGTGTCCAAATACTTTTTGGGGCCACTGTAAATCACATTATTGTCCCTGCGGTATGACAGTTCGTACTCTCCAACCGAGAGGCTGTGCACTGCAATAACCTGTTGAACCTTTGGTTAATATCCCAGACTTCAAAATCGAGTTATAACAAAACAGCACCCATGAGAAGTTCCCTGAAAATATTAAAATGGCTCTGGGAAAGGAACAGAGTGGAGATGATGATGACTCTTCTGATGGCAGTAAATGGCTGATGGATTCATTTTACAGGCATCTGTTCAGTTCAGGCCTCAAGTATGAGTCTCTGGCCAGAGAATGATTCAGCACAGAAGATTATGTGAACAAAACCCACACTGTCAAGGATCTTTCTGCTCTCAGGTTGAGCTCTGGAAAACCACATGAAATGATGGGTTCAAACATTCTTTCTCTGTTTAGAGAGAAGGGTTTGCTTCCTGTCCTGAATGAAACCACTGCTGTTAGCACAATGTGAGAGTGGCACTTACTTGGATAGAGCTGAAACAGCATAGAAAAAAAACCTGAGAGAGTGAGGTTTTATCCTGTGAATGAAAATGAGCGCTCTGTAAAGTTTTAGAACTTGTTCTTTTGAGGTGGTCGATGAGTTACTTTTTTAGGTCGATGAGCATCTATGCATTTCCAAAAGAATTTCTATGGATGGAGTTTTCTGTTAAAATTGCTTTACTAGTTTTTGTTTATAGGTCATGTTTATAGGTCTATCACACCAGTTATGCTACCATGTCTAATATTTATAGTCATCATTTTTGACAGTTTCCTATCAAAACAGGTAGTTTGGCTGGGACATCTTAAAGGGCTTGTCCTATGCTGCTTTCCAATTCGCCTTCTTAACTTTGCTCTAACAGTAGAAATATGTATACATAATATACATACTTTTGTTTGTGTAGCAAAAGAGTAGGCATGTCATAATTGTATCTTGAAACCACATACCACTTTCTTGCATGCTGTAGTTACATGCATCATGTCACCTTAAACTGGCCTGTCAATCATCTTGTCACAGTTAAAGTCCTCATTTATACACTCCACAACCCATGGAATGTTTGTGGTTTTGCACCAAATCCTCCATCAAAGCACCATGGGTTGTGGGCAATATTAGCCGTTAGAGTGTGCATGGATTTGCACTTCGAAACTCCAACAGAAATAGAAGACCATCTGAGTATCTTTGGGATACTCATTTCAACATATCATTTGGGACACAGTAATTCTATTCTCAGATACTATTTAGGGCGGATAGCATGTGAATTGGGACGCAGGGCCTTTTTTAGGCTTTAGTTACATCACAGCCATTAACCATCATTTTCTAGTCAGTTGCAGGTAGTATGAGGGACATTATCATTTTAAAGAGCATTTGATTGGATAGTCGTGCAGGATGAGTCATCGATATTTTAATCCATTTTTTACAATAAAATCTGTTTATTCCTTTGATGGCAAAGCTGAGCTGAGCTTCAGTCTCAAATGATCCTTCAGAAACCATTCTAATATGCTGATTTGGTACTTTACATTGTATTAATATTTCACAATATAACATTTAGTGTATTTTTGAACAAATAAAAGTATAGCCTTGGTGAGCACAAGAGACTTCTATACTAAAATTCATTAAAAATGTAATTATTCAAACTTTTGACCTTGTATATCTTATAAAACTTTGTCAAGACAGGTCTTTCAGATGGTCTTTAGTCTAGTTAATTCAACCCATGAAAGGGTGTAGGAAAGGGCCCATAGACTTTTGTTTTAAGGGCAATTAGGGTAAAGAAGAATTTGTGCTTTTTCATAGAGATAGTCAAAATTATTTTATAGATTGAATTATAGAGCTTAACTTGTATTTAGCCTGCAATATTCCTTTAAATCCAGAAAGTATGTGTTCATCCCACACATACCACTGATCCCCACTGTTACATAACTTAAACTGGACTTATCCCACATTACAGTACTGCACACATAAACACACTCACAAGAGTTTGTAATAGAAGTGCAAGCACAAGCTGATTTCAAATACATCCTCAGAAAAAGACTGGGGCAAAAAGAAGATGTTCACAAGGACTGAGTATGTGATTATGACAGTTTGCCTCTGACTAAACTCCAGAGAAATCACTTCAGCATAACTGATTTGAATTTTTCTGATGAAAGATGAACACAGCTTTTTCTTTGGTTCTACGTACATTATATCAACAGTTCTGTGAATATTCGTAATAGCCTGGCATTAAGTAAAAGATAAAATTCAGCTAAATTTCACTTCTAAGCTTTTACCAGAACTGGAAAGCCTGTAACACGCTAGAATGGAATTTGCGTAAGACTTAAGAGTTTTACCTCATTTGACCCATCTAAAATCCATGTCTCTTGTATGAAATCAAATCTGGGAAACCGTTTGGCTCAGTTGCGAGCAGTGTATGCTAACTTGCAGATTACTCAAACCATAAGCTCTCCATTTCAGTAATAAAACGAAAATATTCAGCCATGTCATACAGAGATTATTGTCAGACCCACTCAAAACAGAGAATGCTACAGGCAGAACTAGTGCTAAAATTTCAATACCACTTACAACTCTCCATTTAGTGGATCTTGATCTAATTTTTGGGACACTGATGACAAATATAATTAAGCAAGGCACAAACTTCCTACAAACCCGATTCCAAAAAAGTTGGGACACTGTACAAATTGTGAATAAAAACAGAATGCAATGATGTGGAAGTTTCAAATTTCAATATTTTATTCAGAATACAACATAGATCTCATATCAAATGTTTAAAATGAGAAAATGTATCATTTTAAGGGAAAAATTAGTTGATTTTAAATTTCAACACATCTCAAAAAAGTTGGGACAAGGCCATGTTTACCACTGTGTGGCATCTCCTCTTCTTTTTATAACAGTCTGCAAACATCTGGGGACTGAGGAGACAAGTTGCTCAAGTTTAGGAATAGGAATGTTGTCCCATTCTTGTCTAATACAGGCTTCTAGTTGCTCAACTGTCTTAGGTCTTCTTTGTCGCATCTTTCTCTTTATGATGCGCCAAATGTTTTCTATGGGTGAAAGATCTGGACTGCAGGCTNGGGGGGAGTACTCTGGGTTCGGGCCAAAATACCGAGCTCGGAGCCCTCTCCTCGGACAGCACGCCAAATACGCATACTACTACGCACACTATTTACTACCTGATTATTTGTAAGTGTGAACTCGTGAAATGATGTTTTATTAACAAAATTCGGGAGGAGCAACGTTCAAATAATCTGACTAATCATCACGTCATTTCAGCCAGCTGTTAGCAATCAGTAATCAACATATCTACCCAATCAGCATGAGTGAAAGCATATATATAGACACAGTCGACTCACCCATATTCCTCGACAGTTTTACAGCATCCCTCCACCACCCCGTCTCCTCACACTTGCCTGGTTACCTCCTAACCAGAATACGGGGGGAGTACTCTGGGTTCGGGCCAAAATACCGAGCTCGGAGCCCTCTCCTCGGACAGCACGCCAAATACGCATACTACTATGCACACTATTTACTACCTGATTATTTGTAAGTGTGAACTCGTGAAATGAGCCTTGGCCCAGAGAAAACGCCTGCGCTTCTGGATCATGTTTAGATATGGCTTCTTTTTTGACCTATAGAGTTTTAGCTGGCAACGGCGAATGGCACGGTAAATTGTGTTCACCGACAATGTTTTCTGGAAGTATTCCTGAGCCCATGTTGTGATTTCCATTACAGTAGCATTCCTATATGTGATGCAGTGCCGTCTAAGGGCCCGAAGATCACGGGCATCCAGTATGGTTTTCCGGCCTTGACCCTTGACAGAGATTGTTCCAGATTCTCTGAATCTTTGGATGATATTATGCACTGTAGATGATGATAATGTCAAACTCTTTGCAATTTTTCTCTGAGAAACTCCTTTCTGATATTGCTCCACTATTTTTCGCCGCAGCATTGGGGGAATTGGTGATCCTCTGCCCATCTTGACTTCTGAGAGTCTGAGAGACACTGCCACTCTGAGAGGCTCTTTTTATACCCAATCATGTTGCCAGTTGACCTAAAAAGTTGCAAATTGGTCCTCCAGCTGATCCTTATATGTACATTTAACTTTTCTGGCCTCTTATTGCTACCTGTCCCAACTTTTTTGGAATGTGTAGCTCTCATGAAATCCAAAATGAGCCAATATTTGGCATGACATTTCAAAATGTCTAACTTTCAACATTTGATATGTTATCTATATTCTATTGTGAATAAAATATAAGTTTATGAGATTTGTAAATTATTGCATTC